>APFE031081057.1:110540-138694 GCA_000404065.3 Pinus taeda | reverse complement strand
CAATTGTCGCTTGAAGCTCATGAGTAGGACTAGTTATAAATGGTACTTTTATCTCTTAACCATTTCTGCTTATGCGTTAAAGTGATATTCAGTTTTCAGTTGTTTATATATTACAACATGGATGTCTGAGTTATCATTTCGCACTTTTGTACGGTGATAAATATTTGTTTATGTTTAATGTATGAATAGCTCATTTATGTGATAAGTTTTCACAACTGTTTCGTCTAACTTTTTATACGAAGTAGTTCATCTTTATCGAATTCTTTTCTTATAATAGTTGAATGATCTTTATTACCAGTTATTGTATGAAATCTTTTTAGATCGCATAGAAGAAAGATCACACCCCGGGTTAGCATAAATTTCGATGTTTTTATGTTTATTAGAATACAATAGCATAACATTAAATTAGATAGAAGTATTCCATTTAGAACAGAAACACCCATCTTTCTCACACACACACACTAAATTGGGAAATTGGTCCCATATCCCTAGTTGGACCCGCTATACCAAACGGATAAGGAGCTGCCAGCCAAGGTCCGGATCGGGTGGGTATCCCCCTTGTTGTCGACCCGATTTTCGGGGCCCTCAATAGGGCCCAAGGTACCTTGTAGATAAAACATAGTCCTCTCCTCCTTAATTCATTCTAGCTGCAAATTTTGTTCTTGCTTCCTCCATCAATCATTCTCAACTCCTTCCTAGTCAACATGCTTTTGACCAATTTTATGTTTTCGCTGACCAACTTCTCGACTAGATCATAGGTAACTGGTGATCCATGTGGTTCCTTCCTCCATATGATCAACAATTTGGATCTTAGTATTTTGTAGATGTCAACATCGCCTTCTAAGAATAGAGACACAATCTTTTGCATGCTTGTTTTTACATGGTCTAAATGAGCTGATGTAATACTAGTGTAAAAGTTTTGGAGCCACTAAAAGATCAACTCATCAAACTCCAGATTCAGAATGAATGTGCCAAATTTTAACTCTGCCACGAGTTTTAAAATTCGGCACCATTTCTAAAAGGTAGGAAGCATGATGTTATTCAACCCCTGAAGCGCTTCTATTATCAGCTGCAATATATCTATCATGAGATCATTATTGTAAGGCAGTAGTGGCGATGTTAGACCTATGACCCTACTGAGATAAGAAGCAACTGTGAGCCTTACCTCTTCACAAGGATGTTCTCAAAGTTTGGGTTGTATTAATGCAAACATAGATGGCTTGGGAGCCCAACTAAGTTTCTTCCATTCTGGCTGCCCCACCCCGGACAAACAGACGTCTAATTCCTCTAACTGACGAAGGTCTATGACTATATTCATTTGTTGTAGCTCGGATCCAAGTGTGAATAGATTAGCCGCTCTTCCCTATCCTTCCTTCACTTCCCATGGGCGTTTCTTATGCAAAATGACATAGACTCTCTTTGAAAAAAGTTTGTTGTTTTGACCATTATTTTGGTCGAAGAAGATATCACTATGTAAAAGACCATATAGTTTCACTAATTCATCAAATTTTTTTGAGTGTTTTCCAAAGTCTTTTCAAGATAATCCATCTTCCTACCAAAACAAAAAAATATGAAAGAATACACAAATTCTTCATATCAACAAATTTTATCCAAAAAAATTATAGCTGTGAAAGATAACCATCCGAAGCTAATGATTTTATCTTCCTCTTCCCGTTTTTTAATATGCACACAAAAACTCCCTTTTTAATTTCTATTCTTATAGGCCCCTAAACCGCTTCAAACAATATTAAATAGACTAAGCGCAACCAATACCTTTATGCACCTTTAACCATAATTCCCATGCATTATGTAACCTCTACTACCATAGTTTTGGGCGCTCAACTTGTTATTAGTGTCAAATGTAATGGAGCTTAATATAATCATTTACTATCCATTTCTGAAGTCACCATCAAAACCATAATATGCGTGTGCTTTATTGGTTTCACAATTCCTCGTGCAGTTTGGGGTCTTGCAGCTGCTCAGAGCACCAACACTTCAACCCGGCCCTCCACTGACGATTTTCGTGCGGGATCAGTAATGATCAGTAATGAAGCTCCTCGTCCATGCTCTTTGATTTGCAGAGCTTCACACGTCCGCTTCTGGGTGACTGTCTACAAACAATATTTACTCCTGGTAGAAACTTGCTCCTTTGGTTCCAGGTGGTGTGCACCGGGGATGACTGTTGACCTCCAAATTCCGGCGTTGGAGTGCTATGGCTGCCCAACCAGTGCACTAAAATATACCCTGTTCGCCGTAACAACCGATGGACCCTTATAATGACTGGTAGCTCAGATTATTTAAATTCCACCTGTTCCCAGCTAGAGCATATCATAAAAACACGCATTTTCCTACTTCAATCACACTCTAATCTAATCATTCCACTGAGCATGTTCGATGCTCCAGTAGTGGTTCGAACCTCCCTTCAATTCGTTCGGCATGCAACGATTCAGCCAGAGCGCATAGGTTCCCACGTGTTGAATCACTGAAATAGAATAAGAGTTTTAATAACAGTCGACCTCCCTATGCAGGTGTAGCTCGGCTTTCCAGAATTTCTGCATAATCGATCTCTATATTGGCTTCCTTGATCTGACTCGGTAGCTCCGATCTTCAGTCTTTGCTACAAATAACGCCCTTTTTACAATCCTAATGATCGCGTGGTCTCTGTAGTCGTCATATGGATTTATTGATTTTGAGGGAAGGCCCTTTTGCGAATGGCCCAATTGAAATTACATATGGCTCCCTCGTCCTGTGCGACTTCAATCTATGCATTGGCTCTGTATAAACTAGCGCTGATGTGTATGGCCATGACCTTTACACTCTTTCTTACACTCAATAAGACTTTAAGCTTTTAGATACATCAACAACGGAGTCGAGGTGGAGGAATGGCCAGGACAGTGGAAAGGGGTTAGAATCTGGACAAAAGATTAGTTTTTTTTGTAAAATTAGTGTTTGAATATTATTTTTAATGGTGGAAATAGATTCAGTATCATGGTGTTTTTATGGTGAAAATAGATTCAACACCATCAAAAACAGCTAAAACAACTATGACACCTAAAATTTTGAAATTTAAAAACTATAACTTAGATTTACAAAAATCCTCGCCAAATTTTCTTTAAATATAATCAAAATTTCCTTAACTTAACTTAATGGCCTAACTCCTCCACCTCGTTGGTTATACTAAGCGATCAACAACTACATGGTGTGGCGGGAAGATCTTCATAATATTTTACCCAACGGCTGTCGCAAGAAAAAGCTGATACTTTTGCTCATTCTCGAAATGAAATGGTTGCAGACATAGTGTGAGATTCATACTCGTGTCTACTCTGTCAGACCCCTATTTTCCCAGAATGCCATGTAACTCTTGTGCCAAAAGATGGGAATACCTATCACGATGCCAATACCTCATCATAACTTATCTCAGATCAACGAAATCTTACAAATATGTGACGACGTCCCCCTTGTTCTGGCTAGGGTAGGAGCATTTATATGGCTTTGGGATTCCCATTAATCAAAACCATTCGATCTGAAGTACTCCAGAATTAAATAAAATAAAGTGACCTCCAAGGTAATTCTCATCCCGATCTCTGCACTCACACCCAAGAGATCTATCTCTGCACTTATTCACAGGAGGTCTCATTCTTCGCCCAAATTTCTTAGCCCGATCTCTGCACTCATGCCCAGAAGGTCTCGTCCTTCGCCCAAGGATCTCTGCGTCCAATGATTTCGTCCTCCTTCCTGGTGTAATGGCACTCCGACTGACAGGGATTCGACACATGCTGCTACCTCACGAACTGGCGGATGGTGCGTGGTTGATCAACATTCACTGCGTCAGCGACCTTCTAGAGATGCCGATCCTCCTCTGTGCTGAAGGAACGATCTCGACTGTGTTCCGAGATGACCCCTTGAAAGATGCAAGTGGCGGGGACCTGTGGTACGATCTGCAACCTTGAAAAGGGTGTCTGCGTTGTTATGACTGTATGCAGATCTTGCCGGTCAAGAAACCAGTCACGAAACTGATTTCTTTCGATAAAACTTCCACATAAATAGATCTGGTCTTGGCTATATGAAAACTGGAAAATAAGAATCCAACGAGGGTGAAGATGGAAGACGCTGGCTAGGGTGAGAAGAAATCTCACAGAAGATCCCTGCATAAAAGAAGGTCACTCAATAAAACCCTTATGTTGGCAGGATACACAACGCCCATACCACTGTAATATCTCAAACAATTGAATAATCACCTCGTGAAGATGGAAGACGCTGGCTAGGGTGAGAAGAAATCTCACAGAAGATCCCTGCATAAAAGAAGGTCACTCAATAAAACCCTTATGTTGGCAGGATACACAACGCCCATACCACTGTAATATCTCAAACAATTGAATAATCACCTAATCAACTGATCTGGTACATCTAAGTGTTTTAGCTAAAAATAATTGCAATCAAAACACTGAACACAATGTATCTAGCACATCTAAGTGTTCTAGTTAAAAATAATTGCAATCAAAACACTTAACACAAAGGATTTGGAAATGCAACCTTTATTTATATTAATAATTGAAGAAAATGGTACATGCCCATACAATAAATTGCAAGCCCTTGCAATGGCATGCACGATTGCTTATAAAAAAAGAATACAAATGCAATGAAGCACAATGTGGACCTTGGATGGATCCACCAGACAAAATATCACCCACAGAGTTTTTGTCCGGATCAAAATTGAAACTGGCCAGGCCAAGTTCTAAAAAAACACAACAAGATAGATAAACTTGAATGATCCAAATGCTAAGCTTCTATCCCCTTTTATAGGCTTGATGGATTCTCTAAAGACCCTATTTAACTATTTTCCCTCCAAAACCAATGGCAAATACTATGGAAAAATACCATGGACAAATTCCATCCATTTTGACTCAATCAAAGAAGGGAATATTACAATTAATGCATAAAAACAAGTGATTTAGGAAGCTTTTTTTTGACTTGAAGGCTAGGAAGGAAGCCTTAATAACCATACATGACCTTTATATGGAATACTTGGTTCTAACCCAAAAAGAATTAGTTGAGCACCATTAGGTGGTATTGCATACCATAAACATGCATTATTGCCTTCATAATGTTGGGGGATAAAATCAAATGCCTTGAACCATAAAGGATTATTCTTAGGCGTGAAGGCCATGGAAGAAGTCTAAAATCACCACACATGGCCTATGTAGGGGAGCTTTGGAATCTAACTAAGAATTTGCCTTGTTCGAAAGGGGCCATAGAATTTTCCCAATATAATTTTGTGTTAAAAAGAAATTAGGAATCTTTATGTAAAGCCAAGTGTCAACCTAAAAGAATCGGAAACTATTAGGTTGTTAGGATATTTTGGGAGAGGTAGTTTTCCCAAATAGGCTTATATAAAAGTAGCAAGTGTCTAGCTCAGCTGTGAGTAGTTTAAATAATTGGACACATGTCCCACGTGATTATTTTGTTGGGATATTTTCTTATTTTTATTTTGTATAGAAAATGATGAGGGAGCTATTATATAGGTAGATAGTCTCTTGTAGAAAAGGCCAGAGAGACAAGTCGAGAGGGAGCTCGAATTGGGAGAAGAGTTGGACAGTGAGTCATTGTAACCCTCTGCACATATTGTTGTTATGAATGTTGGATATCAAATTTAAATTCTTTGTGTATTATTTTCTCTGTTTGCATATGTATTGGGCCTTCTTGGAAAGGGACAAATCGAGAGAAATAGATGAGTTCATTTTAATCTAAGGAAGTTTTTTCTCGTGATATACTACGGTTTTAATCTCAACGCAAAGCACTTGTATATGATTACTTTGGATCATGAGTCTCACATTCTAAACCAGCATTGAATTGGGTGAGAGTAGTGCAAAGAAGTTTGCAGAGTGAAGAAAATGGTTGAGTCAAGGAGTAGGTGCAACATTCACTTTTAATCAATGTCTAGGAAATTAAAGGGAAAACCAACAGTCTTACTTGCAAATTCTTAACTGAAGGAGGTTAGGTGCTTGGGACCGAACTCAACGAATAGGGGTGATCTCTTTCCCACTAGCACTGATTAGAGTGGGGCCACAAAAAGAGGTTGGGACTTAGCTTGGTCGGGTCGTGACCCTTCTATGTAGTCAAGACCTAGTTTGGTTGGGCGTGATAACAACTGGTGTAATCGAGGTGAAGGGTATGTGATGAACCCTAGAAATGGGTAATTATATGGGCTCATTTAGCCTCCTAATTCGACTTAATTCACCATTCTCATTAGTTTATTACATATTTTTGATTATATTTATGCTAATAGAGTGAATTAGGTTAGTCATTATGCCAAAAAGTCTAATGTGTGTTTTATGCAAATTTTTGGTCAATTTTGAGACAAAATCAAAGGTTTAATGAGCATTTGGCAGCCAAATTCATGGAAGAACAAGGGAGGTGATTTGTAGGAAGGTGTCCCATTCATTTATTAGCCCTTACCTCGAATTCTCCATAAAAAACTCGGAGCACAAGGGGCAGCCAAGCAAGTCAAGTAGGACTACTGTTAACTGCAAGTTTTGGAGTCGAGTTCCTAAAGTTTAGGAGGGTTGTTGGGGTCCTCAATTTGTATAAATAAGAAGACTTAGGGCCTCAATTCAATTAGTCAGATTTTTAGTCAGATTGTAGTTAGATTTTAGTTAGTAGGTTAGTCATTTTGTTTGTCTATGTTCGCACTTTAGTGCAGCCCCGTATTAACACATTTTCGAGCTTTTTCTTGTAGACAATTTTTGGGATGTAACTCTTATTTCTTGATCAATAAAGATGAATCTAGCTTTGTACAACTCTGAGCTTCTTAGGAGGCTGTAGCTCTTGGGGTTGGGCCCAACCCAAGTCCCAATACCTCCTTTGTGTACTTTTATGTGTTTTTGTTGCATTCATAAAATAATTTCTACTATTTAGATTAAAAACTTGCTTTGTTACTTAGGTCGTTTTTGATGATTGAAATAGCTTTTCATGCTTCAGGTTGATTTGATAGTTTGGTAAAGGAAAAGACCTGCAAAAAGGCCACCAACAATTCTTGATCTCATCTCTCCCTCCTTGGGACCATGAGCTAAGACCAAGGCATACTTGCTGTCACAAAAACACTGTTTTTGCCTTTTTATGCAATTGCTAGTGTTAGATTTTTAGTTAGGAAAGTTGATACCAGTTGTGATTACATGCTTAGATATGTTCTTGCTTGGTTTTCATAGTTGTCTTACATGATTTTCTGCCAATAAACTTCTTTCCATCATGATTTCTGGTATTTAGGTCAAATTAGGTCAAAATAGCTAGATCTTTAGTTTTCCTAGTCTTTGTTTGATCAGTTTTGGAAAATAGTGTGCAGAACACGTGTGATACCTTCTTGCCTACTCTTCCTCCATCAGACAACCTGTTCCAACCCCCTAACTCAGATTCCTCTCCTTCATTTGTCACCCTTTTCTAACTTGACCTAATGTCCATATCTTTGTGCAACCTTGCTCCTTCCATCCTTGAGCAACATCCAACCACCTTGATCATTCTTCATCTTCATTCACTAGGTCCTAGACCTCTTCACATCCTCATCCAACCTTCATCTCCACTTTTTCACCTTTCTTCCACCATCAACCCTCCAAAATCCCCTTTCGGAATATCTTGTAGAACACCTGCAGACTTCCTGTAGAAGCTCACGAGAGTGGTTTTTCGAGACCCGAACACTGTGAAACTCTTTAGAAGGGTGCTAGGGACCCCTTAGGCCCTCTTCTCACCTTTCTAACCTCCTACAAGCACCCACTCCATTTCCGTTCACCAATCAACCTCTGCACAGTAAAAAACAGTTAAAGCACATGCATAATAATTCTACAAGATTACTCAAAAATACAAAAAGATGTTCATTTTCAGATTTCACTTCAGAAGTAGCTTAGACACATGCATTTTACCTTCCCAAGACTCAATGGCATCTATTTCTGTAGCTTTCATCATTTTTTTTGCACCAGTAGGGTTAGTCGGTAAAACTAGGGTTTGCTAGGGTTTGCATTTCCTTTCAGCTTTCAACTTTTTTTCTGCGAGTAGATTAGCCTCCTTTGAGTTAGCTTTCTTCCATCATAGTTAAAAGATTCTTCTAAAAGCTCATAGAAGTTGGCTTAAGCTCCTAGCAGACTTGTGCCAGCTGATCCAGTGACAGCCTACAACAAGAGCTAGTACTTGTGCATATAGCACCGTCGCTTCCAAGTTTGTTACGAGCTACCGGGTTGATAAAAGTAAAGAAGGGAGTCCCAGGAGTTGCAGCATTATTGCTGCAATACTGGAGCCCACCATTTTTTTAGCGCCATTGTCGGGGAAGTGTCAGAGTATTGGTGATTGCTGCTTTTCTTCTATTTTCTACTACAACCTTTTGCTAAGTAGTTTATTTCAGCAAGAGTAGAGTAGTTGCTTCATTTCCATTCTGCAATTTCATATCCGCAAAAGTAAATTAGACATTTCCTGCTTTCATAGATTAGCATTTCAATTCCGCAATTTGAATTCTGCAAACATAGCCTAACATTTCATTCTTGCAACTTCATTTCAACAAAATAGATTAGTCCTTTCCTGCTTTCATTTCAATTCCGCATTTTCATTTCAGCAAGATAAATTTTAGTTAATTGTAGTTCAATCTATTTCAGTTTTGCAGGTACAAGCAGAAAAAAAACAAAAATCAACTAAAAAGATTTCCTTTCATGCCTTGTAGGAGTAGAGATAATTTAGAAAAATGTTTGCATAACACCCCCACTGCTTCACACAGCCAACCTTCTCTCTTCTTCGATGGCTATGATTAAGAAGAACCCCTAGGTGGACAACAAGACATATTTGAAGAACCTCTAGGGGAGAAGAAAAATAAAGCATTCCTCTGAAGCAAATGGCTGAAAACAGAAATATTGGGAGCAATGCCTTTTCTTCCAACTCAATCCTTAGAGGTGAATGTGAAAATATGTTGGAAGATTTCAAGAGCGATATGAGGCAGTTTTTTGCAATGCAATTGGATACCTTGTGGATCCAAAGGAAGCAAGATGAAGTTGAGAGGGCTTTGGCCATCTTTTGTCCCAGGTGCACTAGGAAGTATCCTAGGAATGAATGTCCATTGCACTCCATAGAAGTATGTTTTGTCTGTGAAGAAGACCATCCTACGAATTAGTGCCCTTCCTTGCCCGGGCTTAAAGCTGCATATAAGAGGGTCAAAGGCGCCACTAAACCACTCTATTATATGAACCAAAGAAGGGCACATGGACCCATACTTTACCAGCAAGGAATGTAAGGGACATCCCAGACTTATTATGACCCCTATCAAGCCACTTCTATGCCTTCTTGGGGACCCCCTACTCATCCTTCCTGGTCCATACCTCCTCCTTCGTCTTTCACATATCCATATTATGCCCAACGAGCTGTTCATCCATTTCACCCCTACGCTCAGCCACAAACTCAATGGAACGCACCTCATCAGGGGTGGAGGCCCCAATACAACACTCCTACAGCTTCTTTTCCTCCACCACCTGCTCAGCCGCAACCATCGCCTCCTGCTCCACCAAGGAAACCCCAAATGCTTGCTCAACCAAACCCAAACCCAAATAACAAGCAGGCTCAGCAAGTATATAATGGGAAATCACCTGCCCAACCACAACCCCATCTACATCCATCTCAAATATACACCCCCACTCAACTACCCGTACCACCATTTCCAAACCCGCACATTGGAGTAGCTCAACTCAATTACAATGCTGAGGCACAACATGTCCAAACAACTCCTCTTGAGCTCAATGATATTCACCATAGCTCAGGAAGAGTATTGCAAAACATAGATTATATTGATAGCATTGAAGGACCACATCCAACAAAAGAAGATTCAAAAGAGGAGATCAAAGCACCATGGGCTGCACTTAATGAAGAGAAGACATCAGAATTAGAGATCGAGAGAGCTCCCTCATGGTTACCATCAAATCCTCCATGTAGTCAAGAGAAAAATCAACAAAAAGAGGAAGATGTGAAGGTCATGATAGAAGGTGACATGAAGAATGATCCAGACCAACAAAAGGACCAAGGATATCAGAGCTATAATGAGATATGGTTCCAGACGGTCACTAAGTTGTAGTAGTACTCTCTTCCTCAACTTTGTTTGATCCCTTCAAAGTCAAATCATTTGGTCTCTGAAATAAGGATACCTGTCAAAGCATGCATTTCAAGCCTCCGCATAATTTTGTCTCTAATCTCGATGTGCACATGGTTCCATTGGAAGTATTCTTATACTTGAAAATGATTTTGTTTTTCAAGTAGGGTAGGGTAGAAAAAAGAAAAAGAAAAAAAATGAAAAATAAAAGGAAAATAAAAATCTAAGGTGAAAACCTCCTCGGAGGCGCCTCAGATTGGCTCATTGATTGAAAACATCCATGAGGGAGTGGGTTGGAAAGAAGAGAAAAGAAAAAGAGAATAAGATCCATGGGTGAAAACCTCCCTTGAAGGTGCCTAGGGCATGCAATTAGGGTGAAAACCTCCTTGAGGCGCCCTAGTTGTTTTTAGAAAAAGATAAAATGAAAGAAGAAAAGAGAAAAAGAAAAATAAACATAATTTTTGTTGAATAATTGTAGGTTGCAAGAAGGACATTGCAGGTTAGGAAGATTGCACAAAACAAAGATAGAAGTTAGCACCAGGCTACAAGCATCCCTCACAATCCATTCCTCCATGACCACTACCATTTCCCAAGATTTGGTCTCATTCGGACTGAGATTTCACCTTCTACATGAAGTTCTGTGTCTTCTACAGGAAGATCTTGTAGAGCCTGCAAACAAGCCAAAATCGATCTCAAGAAAGGACCCGAAGGTTGAGAATTAATATGAGGCCTGTAAACATCCCTGTTTCCATCCCTCGCCTTTCTCCATCATTTTTTCCACCTCATTGTGCTTCTTTTCTGAAAATTGTGTTTTCTACAAGAAGTACCTGTAGAAATTACAAAAAGCTAGAAATGGATTTTAAAAAGCAGTTTGACGAACATGGAAGCTTCATAAAGGGTTCATAAATCCTCCTACAATCTTCAAACATCTCTCCCATCAATTCCCAGTCTGCATTATAGCACAAGCTCATTTTTTCTTACTGTGCAAAAAACTGCAGAATACTTTGAAACAAAAATACATAGAGCAGAAATTTGTTTTTTCCCTAACTCGAAAACCGTGCATCCATTTAAAAAACTGTTTATGGGAGTTGTATAAGGATGATGACAACATGCCCAAGCAATTTCAGCCAATTCCAGTGCATGGTTTCCAAGAAATCAGCCTCCATCACCTTTAACCATTTTTTCATTTTCTCCATATCCGTGCATCCATTTCAAAACCTGTTTCATGGGGAGATGCATATGGGTGATAGTAACATGCCGAAGCAATTTTAGCCAATTCTAGTGCATAGTTTATGAGAAATTGACCTCTGTCACCTTCAGCACTTTTCAGTTTTTCTCGAAATCTGTGCATCCATTGACCACAACTTTGCTATGGGAGCTGCATAATGATAATAGAAACATGCTCAGAAAGTTTCAGGTCAATCCGATCTATCGTTTGGGAGCTATGGACAAAATAAATTACTGTCTTGCAAAAAATCCAGCATCAGCAGCATAAGGGTGCAAATCTGAACGTTGAAATAGACTCCTGTAGCTTAGATCTAGCCAGAGGATACCTGCACAAGAAAAATAGCCATGTATCAGCAACCAGACCAGCATGCATCCACAGAAACAAAGACATGCAGCAGAAGGAAAGGCCACATCACTTCACAACAACCGCATTCGACTTCCACGTACGTGACTAAACCCGTTCTTCTGTTGCATGAATGTAATTTAAGAACTGCATGGACAGTGAGATGGTTGTGATTAAACAAGATCGGTGGCCAGCTCACTGACCACCCTTATCGAGTTTAGACAATGCCTCGTCTAGTTCAAACAACGCTCAGTGGGTGCAATTGGCACGTGTGCTCAGCAATCTCGGGAAGAAAACTGAAAACAGATAGTGGTGGCTGTTTAAACTCCAACGTAATTGATGGAAGTGATTATGGGCAAGCAACATACAGTTTCATAACAGCACTGCAGTCTCCATGGGGCCAACGCACATCCAGCCACCTCATCTCCTCACCACGAATCATGCCAGCAGTTAAAAGACAACTTAATTAATGCATTCACCACCCTTTGTTCATTTTGCATTCACAACGTTCCCAACTGGAGTACGCATCCACCACTTCCAGAGCAGCTAACCAGTGGTCCTCTGCAAGATTTCTGCCTTATTTTTTTAAATCTCCCGCCTATCGGGTTCTATAGGAAGCACAGTTTCATTCTACAGGAACACTGTCTACAGGAAGATTTCTACAGGAAGGGCAGAGAGCAGTGATGTAGCCAAAAATTTTGAGATTTTTTTCAAAATTCGAGCTTGAAAATAGGTAGGTTCGGGAAACTGCTCTGCATATGATATATTTATATAAGGTGGAGGATTAAAAACACAGTATTGGGTTGAAAGAAAGGAAAGTGAAGCTTAAAATTTTCCCTGTGTTTTTTTCCTTCTCTGAGTTCTACACAGTCTCTCTGTTTTTCTGCTCTGCATCCGAAATCTGCCTTTTTCTTTCTTACATTCTTCTGAAAAAAGGGATGCAACCATGGAAGCCAACCTGTGAAAAACCAAATTTGCAAGACTGTCCACTCTCTAAAGAAAAAACACTGTGTTATAAATATTCTCTGTTTTGTCAAAAGTATTGGTTTTTCTCAAAAACCGAGAAGCAAATTCAAGTTGGAAACAGTTTGAAGAAAAAATTACAAATTGATGTTGTGAAAAAGAAGAATATGAGAAATTCCTGATTCCAGAAAGACAAACCTCAACCATTTCTCTATTTCCGGTTTTGAAAGTTTGTTTCCTCCCTCCTCACCTGAACCCAGCAGTCACTACACATCATGATAGGGATATTTTTAGAAATATGGCAAGGGAAGATGAGGAGGAAATAGAAAAAGAAGAAAATACCAAAATGGAGAAAGAAGAACTTGAAACGGAGGAAGAAATCAAAACAAAAGATGAGAAGGAAGACCCAGAACAGAAAAGAAAAAGACTAAAGCAGAGAAGGCAGAAACTAAACAAGATGAGAAGAAAACCAAAATAGAGCGTGAGGAAGCAAAGCTAATAGAGGCAGAGAAGACAAAAGAAGAAAAAAAGGGAAGAAGATACACACTCTGAGATATTAGGGACACAAGCAAAAACATGGGGCATAGAGATTTCTACAAGAAGTGAAGGAAAAGAACAGCAGAAAGAGAAATCCCCTGAAATGTTGGCAAGAGAAGCAGTAGCTACGATTGCTGCATTAAGCACACCTACAAAACAAAAAGAAAAGAGAAAAAGGCATGCCTCCATGTATTCTAAGGCCAGGAAAAGCACAAGAATTCAAACAATCAAAATAGGAGGAGCAGTGGAAGGACATAGACAAGAAGACAAAATTTTATGGCACACATGAGCAAACCACTTCAGAAGCTTGGGATGATAGGGAGGCCACTAGGGCCATCAAGAATGAAGAGATAGATTAGTTGCTCAGAGGATAAGCAACACCTTCAGTAGGGGGGTGATGATGAGCTTCAGAAATGGTAATTATATGGGCTCATTCAGCCTCCTAATTCGACTTAATCCACCATTCTCATTAGTTTATTGCATGTTTTTGATTATATTTATGCTAATAGAGTGAATTGGGTTAGTTATTATGCCAAAAAGTCTAATGTGTGTTTTATGGAGATTTTTGGTCAATTTTGAGACAAAATCAAAAGTTTAATGAGCACTTGGCAGCCAAATTCGTGGAAGAACAAGGGAGAGGATTTGTAGGAAGGTGTCCCCTTCATTTATGAGCCCTTACCTCGAATTATCCATCAAAAACTCGGAGCACAAGGGGCAGCCAAGCAAGTCAAGTAGGACTGCTGTTAACTGCAAGTTTTGGCAGCTGAGTTCCTAAAGTTTAGGAGGGATGTTGGGGTCCTCAATTTGTATAAATAAGAAGGCTTAGGGCCTTAATTTAGTTAGTTAGATTTTTAGTCAGATTGTAGTTATATTTTAGTAAGTAGGTTAGTCATTTTGTTAGTCTATGTTCGCACTTTAGTGCAGCCCTGTATCAACACATTTTCGAGCTTTTTCTTGTAGACATTTTTTGGGATGTAACTCTTATTTCTTGATCAATAAAGATGAATCCAGCTTTGCACCAACTCTGAGCTTTCTTAGGAGGCTGTAGCTCTTGGGGTTGGGCCCAACCCAAGTGCCAGTAACTCCTTTGTGTACTTTTATGTGTTTTTGCTGCATTCATAGAATAATTTCTGCTATTTAGATTAAAATCTTGCTTTGTTACTTAGGTCGTTTTTGATGATTGAAATAACTTTTCATGATTTAGGTTGATTTTATAGTTTGGTAAAGGAAAAGACCTGCGAAAAGGCCACCAAGCAATCCTTGATTTCATCTCTCCCTCCTTGGGACCATGAGCTGAGACCAAGGCATACTTGCTGCCATAAAAACACTGTTTTTGCCTTTTCATGCAATTGCTAGTGTTAGATTTTTAGCTAGGAAAGTTAATACCAGTTGTGATTACATACTTAGATCTGTTCTTGCTTGGATTTCATAGTTGTCTTACATGATTTTCTGCCAATAAACTTCTGTTCATCATGATTTATGGTATTTAGGTCAAATTAGCTAGATCTTTGTTTTTCCTAGTCTTTGTTTGATCAGTTTTGGAAAATAGTGTGCAGAATATCTGTGATACCTTTTTGCCTACCCTTCCTCCATTAGACAACCTGCTCCAACCCCCTAACTCAGATTCCTCCCCTTCATTTGCCACCCTTTTCTAACTTGACCTAATTTCCATATCTTTGTGCAACCTTGCTCCTTCCATCCTTGAGCAAAATCCAACCACCTTGATCACTCCTCATCTTCATTCACCAGGTCCTAGACTTCTTCACACCCTCATCCAACCTCCATCTCCACTTTTCCACCTTTCTTCCACCATCAACTCTCCAAAATCCCCTTTCGGAACATCCTGTAGAACCCCTGCAGACTTCCTGTAGAAGCTCACGAGAGTGGTTTTTTGAGACCCGAACACTGTGAAACTCTCTGGAAGGGTGCTAGGGACCCCTTAGGACCTCTTCTCACCTTTCTAACCTCCTGCAAGCACCCACTCCATTTCCGTTCGCCAATCAACCTCTGCACAGTAAAAAACAGTTAAAGCACATGCATAATAATTCTACAAGATTACTCAAAAATACAAAAAGGTGTTCCTTTTCAGATTTCATTTTAGAAGTAGCTTAGACACATGCACTTTACCTTCCCAAGATTTAATGACATCCATTTCTATAGCTTTCATCATTTTTCTTGCACTAGTAGGGTTAGTCAGTAAAACTAGGGTTTGCATTTCCTTTCAACTTTCAGCTTCTTTCTGCAAGTAGATTTGCCTCCTTTGAGTTAGCTTTCGTCCATCATAGTTAAAAGATTATTCTAAAAGCTCATAGAAGTTGGATTAAGATCCTAGCGGACTTGTGCCAGCTGATCCAGTGACAGCTTGCGGCAAGAGCTAGTACTTGTGCATATAGCACCGTCGCTTCCAAGTTTGTTACGAACTACCGAGTTGATAAAAGTAAAGAAGGAAGTCCCAGGAGTTGCAGCATTATTGCTGCAATATTGGAGCCCACCAGCATGCCGACTCACCAACCCCCGACTAATCTCTGTGCAAGCCAATAACTCCATGTGGAATGTGGACACCCGTTTTAAACCAAATTGTGTATATTTCTTTTGGTTGATAAGATAAAAAAAGGGTTTTCCCATGGTTAAGGGTGGACAAAAGGTATTAGGGGCTGGTTTTAAATTGAAGTAAGCAATGAGAAGGACGATTCCATCACAACCTTCTGTGTCAAAGAGCTATGCCAAAGGACTCGGAATGATACATGCATGGTTGGTTGGATTTTGATTTTGGTGGCATGAGAATTGTTAGAGTTGGGAAGTAAAATCAAAGAGGGATACAACATTGCGACCACTGTGTCACAGTGGTATAAGAGTGCAAAATCTCTTTGGGTATAACAATACAAAGGATAGTGGAGAGTTGTAGACAATGAAGGAAAATGGAGCGATTATAGGAGAATAACAAATCAGAAAAAGAAGAAGAAAAAGAAAATGACACCAAAAATTAAAGGCATAAAAAGAGAAGGTTGAAGATAGAAAAACTTGGAAGATTGGTTACTGAGGAAGAAAAGGTAGCTAAAAAGGAGAACTCAGCTCAAGCGACCACAAAGAACAAGTCAAGAAGTAGAGATAATGAAGACTACCTTAAAGGAATGGGACTCATAAAATAACACAGAGGAAGAAATTCTAGTGAAGAGCAGACCTAGAAAATAGCTCATATATTGAGGTCCCAGAAGTGGGAAAACTGGAAAGTAACTAGTCTGTTAGTTTTGTTATATTTTTTTTTTTCAAGAAACCAACCATTTCAAGTAGCAAAAATAAGAGAAAATGTGGACTATATTAATGGGGCTTGTAGTAGAGAAACGATAGTGTTCTCAAAGCACATGGAAAATAACCTTTGCAATAGAAAGGTTCTGCCAATAGGGAAGTGTTCCACCTAAGATTGGAAGTCCTCCAGATAATAGAACATGAGAGGTTCTCAAGAAGTGAGCATGAGTGCAGAAGCCAGAGAGGATCAAGGAGTGTTCAAGAGGTTTTAAGGGAGGGAACCAGTGGAATTACCAATATCCCAGGTTGAGAAGAAGCAGATGTAGTATTGGGTAACAAGTGATGGAGAAAACTTGTTACAGGGGCTTAACTACAACTCATAGTGGGCAAGTGGGAGCTCACAGGGAGGGAAGAAAGAGGATGACTACTGATGGCCATAGTCAATGTTCTAAGAGAAGCCATGGTAGAAGGGAGAAGAATTCCAAGGCAAATGGCATGAGTCAAGAGGAAATTAACAAGGAGATAACTGAGTTAAAGGAGAAACTCAATATAGTGAGAATGCTGCTAGAAAGAGAAGATTAGAGACATAAACAAAACCTGAGGGGGAATGTCAAATTACCTGTTAGACATAATAGTTTTAAGATAAAAATATCTAAAGCCAGAAAGCTAGGGAAGAAAATGAAGCATCTGCTGAGTGCTTAGTTGAAGGAAGAAGAGCTCAAAGAAGCTAAGCCCGAAAGGGAAGTTAAATATTGTGGACCTGAGCAAGGGAAATCCCTTGAGATGGGAAATATGTGGAAGAGCAACTGACTAAAAGTCTCATGGACTGCATGGAAAGTTCAAAACAATAGGGGAAGTGCAATTAGAAGATGCTTGTGAGACATTGGATGGTTTCATGGAAGGTCAACAAGAAGAGCTGGTAGCAGATATACTAGAAGAGACTAGATGGATTTTTGTTTTTAAAGTTGGTGAGCTTATGTGAATGCAAACCAAAGGCATGGATAAAATGTCCCAGAGAAAAGAAGGTACAAGAATTGCCTCTTAAAACAAAAGGAAAGTAGAGAAGTGATACAAACATATGTTAGAGATAACCATGGTAGTGGATAAGAAAAACGATGTTGAGGGGGAAGAAAAACCTACAAGGGGTATTATAAAAGGAAGTAAAGACGATGATGAAGAAAAATTATTGATAGAAAGTCTCATGGACTATGGGAAATGTGAAAAACGATGAATGATGCCAAGAGCATCAATAGAGCCTTAAGAGCTTAATGTTCTTAAAATTAATGAGTTTTGTTCATGTGCAGGTCATGAAGGCCACGCGGGAAGACAATAATCACAAACTTTTATGGAAGAAGGGGAGAATATAGAGTTGCCTTTGGGAGATAGAGGCAACAAAAAGGTTCCAAGAGGGGAATCTCTGCAACTGGCCGAGATAGATACTAGAGAAATTTCAAGTGTCATGCTCATGGAGCATGATGAAGAAATTAATTTGCTAGAAGAAATGTAGCCAACATTTAAGGGAGAAGATTGGGTGACAAAGGGTGAAGTTTATAAAGAGTTTGAAATCCTACTTCAAAATAGTTTTGTTGATTTGTGTAGGAGTTAAATTCCATAGAAAAAGGGATAATGGATCTAACGATGCACCTTCAACATGCAATATTGGAATTGGAGAAAGGAGCAGACGAGAAGTATGACCAACAAACTAAGAGTGAGACATGTGAACCAACATCGGGTAAGAGTTTTGCAACTCTTAGGAAAGAAGAAGACTGTGAAAGGAGACTGCATGGGAATCTCATGAAATGAGATAAAGGTTCAGATTAGCTTAGAGATATGAGAGAAAATGAAGATAGAGAGACTTATAATTTTAAATATGATATTTTGTGTATGGGTACTGGTCTTAGGCATGACAAAAAATGATAGTTATCCACAACTATCACAAGGAGTAAGGAAAATGATAAAGTATCTTCCCAAAGCATTGAAGGAAGACATGGTTATAAATTTATCATAAGAGGGAATGAGCCAATCTTGGCTCATAAAAGTCACCAAAAGGAGGAATTGTTGAACATGACAACATAAGAGGTTGTAAGGCCTCATGTTTTTAAAATTGATATATTTTATGTAAATGTAGATTTTGCAGTACCCAAGGTTGGATAAAACATCAAAGAGGACTAGGAGCAGGAAAATTTATCTCAAGGAGACAAAAATTAGCTTGGTAAAGACAAACACAACCAAGAAGCCTTAAGTTGGTTGAGGGATATTGTGGTCGATATCTTGATAGGAAGAACATAAGTTTGTCTTGGTGCAAGTATAGAATTTTCTGAGGATGAAATTGCAATTCATGGAAGTTGCACAGAACAAGCAACCAGACAATGGTACCCAACCATTGTGAAATTTTTGGAAAAAGAATATGATGGAAGGACTACTAAGATTTTGGAAAGAGGGAAAAAATTGTTGCTAGGAGAAGGGAGGAAGGGAAGCATGAGACAAATATGTACCCTGAAACTAAATCTTTATTTTAATTCCAACTAAGGAGAATGGAGCATAAAACTATATTGAAAGGGAACCAATAGCTTGCAAAAAAGAAATTGCATATTTTGCTGAGGACGACAATGGAGAGGAAGAATGGATGGTGGTTGAAGCCATGAATTTTTTGAATTTGTTGTTGCAAAACAATTTGATCCAACCAGAGCATGAACTCACAACCAAAGTGGAGGAATTGGGGACCTTGATGGGAAAGGTACTTGAGAAATGGTATAATGAAGGAGAGTAAGCAACTAGCTACAACATATGGTTTACTACAAAATATTTCCTCAACCAAGTACGTGGGAGGAAACAACAAACCCAGACATGGAATCCCAGAAAATTGAAGACAGTTGCAGGACAACTAGGCGAGCGAACCAATAGACATCAACAACATAAAGTTTGGGATCTTGGGGGACTGTGCCAATTTGAATATATAAGGCCATGAAGTCATATATTTTTTCACTTGAGGAGTATGACACAAGATCATCAACCCATGGGAAAAACATTTTTCCATGATCCAAATGGGCCATAAAAGTTTCCCAATGTAATTTTTTGTAAAGAAAAAATTAGGAATTTTTATGTAAAGCCAAGTGTCGTGAGTCTAGAAGAATCAATAATGGTTGGGTTGTTAGGATATTTTGGGAGATTTGTTATTTTTCCTAAGTGGGATCATGTAAAAACAATAAGTGTCAAATGAAATGAAATATATTTTGTCCACGAGACTAAAAATAGTCTATGGGACTACCAACCTCCCTATTTTTTTCCTTTTGCAAGTCAATTCTTTTCTTACTCAAATTGATGATGAGCTGACCCAACCTTCTAAAAGTCCCATCACTAAAAAGTAAATTCCAAGGAATTGATGCTAACATAATGCCATAATTGTCCTTGATGTCCCTGAAAGCATCACATTCCAAAATGAAATGTTTTCCGATTTGACTACCCAGAAGTGTAAAAAATACACACTCGTTCATCCCAAGCTTCTTTAGGTCTCTTCCACTGTCGTGTTTCACACCGAAGTTGATGTGAGTTAGTTCTTAATTGAGTAATAAGAATATTTTCTCTCCACGAAATGCTAGCTCCAATGTACTCTTTTTGTTGGAGATCACAAGTAGGGTTGAATTCCTGAACATAATACTTCTTCTTTCTACTCAACTCTTTTCCCCATATACACTTATAGAACTTCTCCATAATAAAATTCATTAACTCCTTGCTATTTTTGGGACATGCATTGAGGTAAATATTCCATTTTTTCATCCATTTATTTTTTTGTCTCATCTACGATTTCTTTATTTCACTCACGCCTTCATTGAAGATAACTTTTGGCCATCTACGTACTCCTGTTTGCTCAATTCTTTTTAGATACCATATAAGACTCACCATAGCAATTGCTTCGATGTGAGCTGCTCCTATTTCACTCAGCATTATCTCATAAGGAACCAAACTTAGATTATTGGGACATATGTCCTATATGATTATTCCATTGGGATAGCTTTGTCTTGTTTTTATTTTGTATAGAAAATGAGGAGGGAGCTCTTAGAGAGGTAGAGAGGCTCTTGTAGAAGACATGAGAAAGACAACTTGACATAGAGCTTAAGCGAGAGAGATAAGGCGAGAATAAAGAATAGTAGTTTACCGAGTGAAGAAAATGGTTGAGTCAAGGGGTAGGGGCAACATTCACTTCTAATCAAGGTCTAAGAAATTAAAGGGAAAATCAATGAAGTCTCCCTTACAAAGTATTAACCGGAGGAGGTCAGGTGCTCGGGACCAAACTCAATGAATATGGTGATTTCTTCCCCACGAGAACCAACTAGAGTGGGGCCACAAAAGGAGGTCAGGACTAGCTTGGTCGGGCACAACCCTTTGGCGCAGTCAAGACCTAGTTTGGTTGGGTGTGATGCTAGTTAGTGTAGTCGGGGCAAAAGGTATACCGACTCCCTGACCCCCGAGTAATCTTTGTGTAAGCTAATAAATCCATGTGGAGTGTGGACCCCCATTTTAAATCAACTCATATATATTTCTTTTGGTTGATAAGAATGCATAAAAAAGGGGGTTTGCTTGTGGTCAAGGGGGGAGAAATGACATTGGGGGTTGGTTTTAAATTGAAGTAAGGAACTATAATGATGAGTCCATCACAACCCACTGCATCAAAGAGCTATGTCATAGGACTCAGAGTGGTACCTGCATGCTTGGTCAGCTTTGGATTTCATTGGCATGAGAATTGTTAGAGTTGGGAAGTAAATCAAAGAGGGATCCACTGTTGCTGTTGTTGCATCAATAATAATTACCCACCAAGGGTTAATTTTTAGGCCTTGGAATTGGTTAGCGGATGAAACCAAGGTCCTAATGCCTTGAATAATGCTTACTATGTTTAAGGGTTATCGAAAAGGAATGAAAGTACTAGACATGGCCTCTACAATGAATGTTTGGTCTCCCGTTGTGAATATGAATGCCTTTAAGAGGTATTGTGCATCATAGGCACGCATCAAAGATATGACAATGGTGCTGGGATGAAATTAAGGGCCCTAGGCTTTGAATGAGGCTTCATGGGCATGATACCCTTGAACAAAGCCTCATTGACCACCATACATGACCACTACATGAGATCTTTGGCCTCTAACCAAATCACTTGAGCACTTGTAAGTGGTATTGCACACCATAAATAAGTATCAATGGATTCATAATACCAAGGGATGAAATCAAGGACCTTGGGTTTTTGAATGATGCTTCTCAATATCGATAGCCATGGAAAATATCTCAAATCATTACATATGACCCATGTAGAGCTTTGGATTTTGACAAAGAATGTGTTTGTTAGGAGAATAAGAGTTTTAATAATAGTCGACCTCCCTATGCAGGTGTAGCTCGGCTTTCCAAAATTCGTGCATAATCGATCTCTGTATTGGCTTCCTTAATCTGACTTGGTAAGCTCCGATCTTCAGTCTTTGCTACAATTAACGCCCCTTTTACAATCCTAATGATTGCATGGTCTCTGTAGTCATCATATGGCTTTATTGATGGCTTTATTGATTTTGAGGGAATGCCCTTTTACGAATGGCCCAACTGCAATTACATTCCTCCGGTGCGCCTTCAATCAATGCATTGGCCCTGTATAAACTAGCGCTGATGTGTATGGCCATGACCTTTACACTCTTTCCTACACTCAATAAGACTTTAAGCTTTCATATACATCAACAACTACATGGTGCGGCGGGAAGATCTTCAGAATATTTTACCGAACGATTGTCGCAAGAAAAAGCTGATACTTTTGCTCACTTCTCGAGATGAAATGGTTGCAGACGTAGTGTGAGATCCATACTCATGTCTACTATGTCAGACCCCTCTTTTCCCAGAATGCCATGGAACTCTTGTGCCAACAGATGGGAGTACCTATCACAATGCCAATACCTCATCATCACTTATCTCAGATCAACGAAATCTTACAGATATGTGACGACGTCCCCCTTGTTCTGGCTTGGGTACGAGCATTTGTATGGCTTTCGGTTTCCCATTAATCAAAACCATTCTATCTGAAGCACTCCAGAATTAAATAAAATAAAGTGACCTCCAAGGTAATTCTCATCCCGATCTCTGCACTCACACCCAAGAGGTCTATCTTTGCACTTATTCCCAGGAGGTCTCATTCTCCGCCCAAATTTCTCAGCTCGATCTCTGCACTCATGCCCAGGAGGTCTCATTCTTCACCCAAGGATCTTTGCGCCCAATGATTTTGTCCTCCTTCCTGGTGTAATGGCATTCCGACTGACAGGGATTCGATGTGCTACTACCTCACGAACTGGATCTTTGCGCCCAATGATTTTGTCCTCCTTCCTGGTGTAATGGCACTCCGACTGACAGGGATTCGATGCATGCTGCTACCTCACGAACTGGCGGATGGTGCGTGGTTGACGAACATTCACTGCCTCAGCGACCTTCTAGAGATGCCGACCCTCCTTTGCGCTGAAGGAACGACCTCAACTGTATTCCGAGATGACCCCTTGAAAGATGCAAGTGGCGGGGACCTATGGTGCGATCTGCAACCTTCAAAAGGGTGTCTGCGTTGTTATGACTGTGTGCAAATCTTGCCGGTCTCAAAACCGATTTCTTTTGATAAAACTTCCACAGAAATAGATCTGGTCTTGGCTATATGAAAACTGGAAAATAAGATTGTTATGACTGTGTGTAGATCTTGCCGGTCACGAAACTGATTTCTTTTGATAAAACTTCCACAGAAATAGATCTGGTCTTGGCTATAAGAAAACTGGGAAATAAAAATCCAACTAGGGTGAAGATGGAAGATGCTGGCTAGGGTGAGAAGAAATCTCACCGAAGATCTCTGCATAAAACCGAAGATCCCTGCATAAACCTATGATACCATTGTAATATGTCGAACAACGAAATAATCAACTGCAACGAAATAATCAATTGTTCTAGCACATCTAAGTGTTTTAGTTAAAAATAATTGCAATCAAAACAGTGAATACAAAGATATGGAAATGCAACCTTTATTTATATTAAATTTCAAGCCTCTGAAATGGCATGCACGATTGCTTATCAAAAAAGAAGACAAATGTAATGGAACACAATGTGGACCCTGGATGGATCCACGAGACAAAATATCACCCACGGGGTTTTTGTCCCTGGGATCAAACTGGAATTGAACTGGCCACTCCAAGTTTTCAAGAAAACACAACAAGATAGATAAACCCCAATGATCCAAATGCTTAGATTCTGTCTCATTTTATAGGCTTGACTGATTCCCTAAAGACCCTATTTTATTATTTTGAAGACAAATACCATGCGATGATACCATGGAAAAATACCACGGTAAATACCATAGACATCTTCCATCCATTTTGGCCCGATCAAGAAAGGGAATATTACAGCTAGTGCATGAAAACAAGTGATTTAGTATCTAAATGAAGTTTTTTTTACTTGAAGGCTAGGAAAGAAGCCTTAATCACCACACATGACCTTTGTATGGGATACTTGGTTCTAACAAAAGAAAATAGATGAGCACCATTAGGTGGTATTGCATACCATAGACATGCATAATTGCCTTCATAATGTTGGGGGATAAAATCAAATGCCTTGAACCCTAAATGATTATTCTTAGGCTTGAAGGCCATGGAAGAAGTTTAAAATCACCGCACATGGCCTATGTAGGGGAACTTTGGAATCTAACTAAGAATGTGACTATTGTTAGGAGGAATTGCAAACCTTGAATCGATCTTCTATCCTCAAACATTGGTTAGGGGATAAAATCAAGGGCATAAGGCTTTAGGACAAAGTTCTAAGCCATCTCACATGACGTCATGTGTATCACAAAACTTATAGAGGGATTCCATTGATAAAGATACTTTGTGTATCACATAGCTTCTAGAGGGATTCCATTGATAAAAATTTGATAAGTAACACATGAGCATCAACCCCTTGGCAAAGCATTTTGCCTTGTTCCAAAGGGGCCATAGAATTTTCCCAATATAATTTTGTGTTAAAAAGAAATTAGGAATTTTTATGTAAAGCCAAGTGACCTGAGCCTAAAATAATCAGGAACTATTGGAACTATTGCGCTGTTAGGATATTTTGGGAGAGTTGGTAATTTTCCCGAGTAGGCTTGTGTAAAAGTAGCAAGTGTCTAGCTGTGAGTAGTTTAAATAATTAGACAGATGCCGCATGTGATTATTTTGTTGGGATATTTTTATTTTTATTTATATTGTGTATAGAAAACGGGGAGGGAGCTATTACAAAGATAGAGAGTCTCTCGAACAAAAGTCGAGAGAGGCAAGTTGAGAGGGAGCTCGAATTGGGAGAAGAGTTGGACAATGAGCCATTGTAACCCTCTGTACATAGTGAGTCATTGTAACCCTATGTAGATATTGTTGTTATGAATGGTGGATATCAGATTTAAATCCTTTGTGTATTATTTTCTCTGTTTTCATATGTATTGGGCCTTCTTGGAAAGGGATGAATTGAGAGAAATAGATGAGTTCATTTTAGTCTTAAGAAGTGTTCTCTCATGATATACCATGGTTTTGATATCAATGCAAAGCACTTGTATATTATTGCTTTGGATCATGAGTCTCGCATTCTAAACAAGCATTAATTTGGGTGAGAATAGTGCAGAGAAGTTTGTAGAGTGATGAAGATGAATATCTCGGATAAAATCCTTATTTTGGTCTCAACTGCAATAATAAATAAGAAGGGCGAAGGGTTATAACTCCCTTTCATCTCAGGAAAATCGGTCTATTACATGAAGGTTTGCTGGTTATTGCGTGAAGATTTACTCTTTATTTATTCCTATTATGTGAGGAATATCTAGCCTTTTGGTGCCCTTGTTGTACCAATTAGATTGATGGCTCCATTCGCTCAAGGGTTTGTTGAATCAACACCAAAATAATTCTAAGGTTTCAGGGGTTCACCTTAGTTTCTTCCAAGATCCATTAGCTTTTCATCATGGTAATAAGACGACCACAACTCAACACCTTACGCAAGTTTATTTGGGGAAAAAGGAATAGCAGGGAATGGAGGTCGTTAGGCTGTGATCGCTGCTGCCGCTCTGTGATGGGTTATGCCTACACTATTCACCATCACCTTGCCCTATAGTGATTCTGGTAGGATCCTTCCTCTTCTTATGGTTAGTATCTCCTCCTCTCTATTTCTCTCTGTGAACCCGGGTCTAATACACTTTCCCTCCTATTTGCATATTCTAAATGTTTCCTGGATGAACTTCATCTCCCTAACTCTGGATACTCTCCCTTTCCTGCGAGCTTTATTGCTTCTCATATCATGACATATTCGCCTCTCAATAATCTACTTACATTCCTCCACTCAAAAGTCCTCCACATTGTAGTGCTCCTTTGTATTGCTGTATTGCTTCATACCTTCTTATCTGCATTTTTTGTTCTCACTTTCTTCCTCCCCCAGATGTCCATATGCCCCACTGGATTGAGCTCCTCAATCTCTTTTGTACAAAGTTTTCACTAGGGGAGGGATCTTGTTTTTGCCTCACAAATTATAATATTCTTTGTAATTGGTGGTATAACTCTTTTATCATTTCATGTCCCTGTAATACTTTCAGTATCCAGATTTTTAACCAATGGTGGACATGCCCGGGATGATGCTGTTATGAAGGCCTATAACTCTTTTTATTTCTATGTTGTTCTTGTTTGGAAGCTCTCTCCAGGATATGCTCGGTTCTGGTTCAGCTTTGAACTGGTTCGAATTTCCGGCATCGGTATTTGCATAATTTTTCGGCACTGTTTGAATTTTTAGTTGGGGTTCGACTTCTGTTGTGATGTGACTAGGGTCTACATCACACACACTACTCTGTCATTTGCCATCTGACTATCTGGATTGGGATCCCCTCCTCACCATCCTTTTTCATATCCATTATTCTCTCTTTTCTTAATCCTCAGTACTTACCTCTTTTGGATTTGCTTTTGGCAGCGTCCCTTCACATTTGGCTTTATGTGGTGACATCCCCCATGGCCTTAGTTCATCGAGTTTTGGTCTCTACTGATTCCTAGAAATTCTTGTCAGTGATCCTCTGCTGCTTCACTTTATTTATCGACCTACCATCTGATCGACCATCAAATTCACATTCCTTTCCCACACATTCTCTCGATTGTATTGGGTATTTTTTCCTTCATATGTGGATATGGACTTTCTGGAATCTGACACCTCAGCACAAGAGGCATTCATTCATGCCACGATGGATGCAGAATCTAAATTCGGGAGGAGGGTCCCATCTTCCCACGACACTTTGCACATGTCTCAACATCGATGCACCTACCAGATGGCCAACATACGGACCCGATTTTGCATGGGAATTCCCATGTGGTTCATGAACGTCGATCCTGCCACCCCAACAGATTTATCAAAATCACTACTCTAGCTCTTGCTCTGGTTTTTGACCATGACGTGCTAATTGATCGTGTGACAAGTCTTTAGAAGCGTGATCTCATGGGTAAGTGGCATTTTGTAGAATTGAGTGAAGCTAATATGCGGGTTTGGTTAGACACCAAATGGAAAACACTGTTAGGCTATATGCCTACAGTGGTTCACCTCCTAAACAGGTGGTATAGTTTCCACTTCCTCTGCCAGGAAGATCTCATGAAGATCAAATCCATTCCTTGGATTAATGGGCGGAGTTTTATGGAATTGCACTCATAGTACATCGAATTCAACCCTCTAAAGGAGACTCCCCAAAACAAGCTGATACGGGTTGAGCTGCCTGGCTTACCCATCGAGTTCTGGACGCGGTAAGTTTTCACGGATATAGGCAATGCCATTGGTAAATTCATGTATGTAGATCCTCGGTGTTTGGGTGCACCTGATAAGAGGGTGGCCTGGATTCTCATTGAGAAGGAGTACATGGGCGAGTTTCCAGATCATATTAAATTAAGCTGGGGTGACACACATTTGGTCAAAAGACTTGATTTCTGAGGAGTTCCGTTTCGATGTCTAAACTATCATCACACTGGACATCTGCTAGCTCATTGTCCACAGAGGTTGGGCTACAGGCCCATGGCGACCCATCGACATCAGCATGGCGTTTGGCATAAATACAAGGATGCACTAGCTATTGTTTCTCCTCATAGTTGGTTCAAAATCCCATCACTCGGACATGGCTCTCCTCAGAAAGCATGTAATTTGAATCTCCCCGCAAATAGACATCACTTTTCTCAATTATTTGCTAATCCATTTGATTCCGCCCCTATTCCTATTCTATTATCTCCTTGTATTTCTGATGGGTCTGATGTTCCCTCCACCAAAGCCACCTCACCTCATTCGACTGAACATAACTTTTCTTCTCCTCGTGACTGTCTGCCACCTCTGTTGGAAAATTATATATTACGGAGCAATGGAACACATGAAATAATGCAGAAATATAAACACAGAAAACGCACAAAACAAGAGAGACACAGATATACGTGGTTCACCCAGTTTGGGCTACGTCCACCCCGAACAGCTAGTCCTTCCTTTCCATTATCCAGCAAAATGAAGAGACACAACCTACAACAAATCCGCTGTAATATCCTCTGTCTTCTCTCACAGTCTCACCTCTCTATTTCTCGCTCACACTAAAATACACATCTATCTCATAGCCTCAAATACAATGCCCTCATACAAAGAGAGGGGTTTCCTTCTAGGGCAAAAAAACCCTAAACTAAACATAAGTTCTACCGTCAGATCATCCGCCTAATG
>APFE031081057.1:79601-106102 GCA_000404065.3 Pinus taeda | reverse complement strand
TCGCTCACACTAAATACACATCATCTCACAGCCTCAAATACAATGCCCTCATACAAAGAGAGGGGTTGCCTTCTAGGGGAAAAAACCCTAAACTAAACATAAGTTCTACCGTCAGATCATCCGCCTAATGAACGGCCCAGATTGACTAGAAATTACTATACTTTTACAAGGCAATTTTACAGCTGTTTTTAGCTTCGGGGGCGCTGCCCCCGAAACTCCTCGCCAGGGGGGGCTCCCAAAGGTCGCAGCCGCCCCCCTTGGACCCCCCCTGCAGTGAATATTTTACAGGCGGCGTTGTCGCCCCCATTTTGAACTGGGGTCCAATGTGGCGGTACTTTTGAATATAGAATATAATCAGGCTCCACACCCAACAACCTCTGCCTAATGCTCCACGCCATTTGACGTCACGAGAACCACTCTCTTCCACCCACATCATGTATGTCCTTGTGCCGTCATCCTCTCACGTCACTCCACATTTCCCAGCATTAAGATCCGGTCTTGCATTGCCACACTCTCCTCTAAACTCCCCCACAAATTCTGTGGACAGTGACTTGGATTTTCTCCTCCAGAAAAAGACACTAGATCTCCAGTCACTCACTATACACAAGCCTGCTGGCCATTCATCCCCTCGCATCAGCCCCTCATCTGCTGGGAATATTACTGTTCACTGAAAATAAAACCGTGACAACAGACACTTTTGAGGACATCCCTAGACTCTCCCTTTTAGTCCTATTGATGCACATTCTCTCATTGATATCCCCATTTCCAATACTTCCTCCCCACTGGCCCTTGGAGCACAGATGCCCACACATGGTCAAACGTGACCTTCATCTTCTCTCTTACTATGCGGGGGCTGGTGACCACCCCAACATTCCTGGCTCTCAGAGAACTTTTCTCTTCTCTCCATCGCTATATTATTCTTCTTCAGGAAATGATGCATGTTGTTCCTTAGGTGATTGAGTACTTTAGGAAAATGCTTCTGGACTGGTATATGGCGGCCACTGATGCTCACGGCCTCTTGGGTGGACTGGTTGCTATTTGGGATCCTCGGTGGGTCAAGGTCAAGGCTTTTTCTTGCTTTGCTGGTATCCTCCTTGCTAGTCACATTCACGGGCTCAAGGGTAGAATTCACATTCTTAATGTATATGCACCATACCGTGATTGAGCCATTTTTTGGGATAATCTAATTGAGTTGGAGTTACTGGATCTTACTTCTCTCATCATTGCAGGGGATTTAAATTGCACTATTGGTTTGAATGAGATTTGAGGATGTTCCACAAAGGTCAATGTCATGGCTGATCGTATTAAGGATATCATCCTGGAGTACAATCTGGTGGACATTTTCCCCTTCTCGCTTATGCCCACCTGGGACAATGGGAGGTTGGGCGCAGGGTATATTGCAAAGCGTCTGAATCGCTTTCTCCTACATGATCAGATCATTGAGAGCCTTGGGATGATATATTCTGAAGTGGTTAGTTTTCATATATATGATCACAGACCATTGCACTTCATTCGAGAAGGGATGATTATAGAGGTGACGTGCCTTTTAAATTCAATAGGATATGGCTTGAGGACCCAGAATTTAACTCCCTCGTGTGTGATGTGTGGAACAATGGAGGGGTTCAGTGTTCCTCCCCCATGCATCACATTAAGGACAAACTGGGGGTCCTGGGGCGGGAGACTAAGGTATGGGAGAAAAGGAAGCGATGAAATATGAATAAAGAGCATGTTGATATTACTAAAGAACTACTGGATATCCGCCCTCATTTAACTAGACATTATCTACCTGATGACATTCAAAGCCGCATACAGGTTCTAGAACTCCAAAGGAAAAAACTGCTCCATATAAAAGAGGCTACTTGGCGTTTAAAGAGCATAGCAATTTGAATTCGGGAAGGGGACCGAAAAACCAATTTTTTCATAGATATGCAAATTATAGGTGAAGGATAAATTCCATTTGGGATATTTTTGATTCAAATGGCACCAGGCTTCAGTCACAGCAAGACATTAGTCGTGCTGCTGTTTTCCACTTTCAGCAAGCTTACAGTCAAAGGATTTTGGTCTACCCATAGGACCAAATCTGGGGGGTCGAACATTTTCCTACCATGTTTGATGAGGATGCTAATCTGGCGCTCTATCATCTTGTTTCGGCTAAGGAAATCCTTGGCGTCTTGAAATATTTCAAGGGGGATAAGAGTCCAAGCCTTGACGGATGGAAAATTGAGCTCTTCACACATTTTTTAGATCTCTTTAAATATGATCTTTTTGATATGGTAGAGGAATCACGGGTTTGGAGCCATATACACCCTCACATCAATTCCACTTACATTGTGCTGATTCCGAAGAATACTCATTCACACACCTCTCGGATTTCTGTCCTATATCTCTTTCTATTCTTGTTTACAATATTATCTCTAAAACTATTACAAATCAGATGAGGCACACCATCTCCAAGTATATTTCCCCACAACAGTTCGGATTTCTACAAAATCGACAAATTCATGATGCTGTGGCGATTTCTCAGGAAATTATGCACTCAATTCACAAAAAAAATTAAATGCAGCTATCATGAAAGTGGATTTAAAAAAAGCATTTGACTGTTTGGAATGGGGCTATTTGAGTCTGGTTCTCCACAAAATTGGTATACAAGCCAATGCAACTGAGTGGATTATGGCCTGTGTTTCTAATGTACAATATGATGTGGTTATTAATGGATACCCTACGACATTCTTCAAGGCTGGGATGGGTCTTCGACAAGGTTTCTCTTTATCCCCACTTTTATTCGTTCTGGCTATGGATGGGTTGAGTATCCACATTAAAAATGTCGTGGCTGAGGGCCATTTCCTTGCTCTTCACATTGGCAGGAACATTCATATCTCGCACAGTTTCTTCATGGATGACGTGCTCATCATGGGGATCCTCAATAGGTTTGCTTGGTTACATCTCTTTCATATTTTCACTAAGTTTGGGAATGCATATGGTTTAATTATGAATCAAATGAAATCTACAATTGTACATGACCAATGTGATATGGAGGTTATTGATTACATTCGAAGGCTATTCAGAGTGGCTTCTGAGATATTGTCTGGGGGTATGAAATACCTCAGATTCCATATCAAACCATGCATCTACAATATCAATGAATGGATGTGGCTCGTAGACAGATTCTATAAAAAATATCTGGTTAGGAATATAGATGCTTATCCATGGGGGGTCGCATCACATTGACACAAGCAATGACCATGCAGATGGGAGTGTATTGGGCACACTTATTCCATATACCACTCACCATCATCAAAAAACTCAATGGGATCATAGCCAAATTCATTTGGTCAGATATGAAAAAGAAGAACAAATTCCATCTTACCAAACTAGATCATATTACCATGCTAAAGCATTTGGGAGGCAGGCTCGGGCATATTGAATCTGAGGAGATTTGGTTGTGCATTATTATTTAAATCATTATGGAGAGGGATATTTGGGGGAGGCATGTGGGGTATGATTATTAGACACAGATACTTGAAGGAAATTGATTTTCCCGTTTCGCTGTGTAGGGGAAGTATTGGTAACAAATCAGGCTTTAGCTATATGGCTCAGTTTTACAAAAGTTTGTCACTGCTTTCTTTTGCTTCTCGCCTGGAAATTGGGAACTAGCCATCAAGCCATCACATTGTTATTGGTATGGACAAAATTCTAGGTATCGACGCTATCGACGGGCTTCCTGATAGCCTCATATATGGACTAAACTATCGCAACATATTCTTTTGGAAGCAGGTTATATCAGCATGGCATGACAGATGTCCCATTCGGAAACGGTCTGGGGATTTGGGATTGAATAGATAGGCAACACAGGAATGGGATAGGCTCCAAACACACTTGAAACTTGCTGGAATTTTTAGAAATGTGGATAGAGACATGATCATCTGGATAGGTAAAATGAAGGGAGATAATATCATGGTGGTGGATACATACCTTACACTCTGTCGTCACGAGGCTCAACAACCAGAGGTATGCTGGTTCTTCAAATTTTGGAAAATGAAAATTCCTATTAAGATCACTCTTTTCCTTTGGCTAGCATGGAAAAACAAAAATCTAACGTGAGAAAACCTCCGGAAGAGAAATTGGTATGGTCTAGGGATATGTGTGCTTTGCAGGAATGCGGAGGAAAACAATCTCCACTTTTTCTTAACATGTCCCGTGGCTACTCAGATTTGGAAAAATCTCCCTGGAGGTTTTGGATTTCAATACACTCAGTTTACCTGTATTTCTGATTGCCTAAAATGGTGGAGCCAACAAAATATTACTTGGCACAATATTCCTCCTATTCTCTTTTGGGAGATCTGGAGGTGGAGGAATAACATCATCTTTAAAAATTTCAGAGAAAGTGTTGCACAGGTGTTGGAGCGCATTAGAGATACACACTCTATTGGACTACAATTTGGTATGGGAACAAAAAAAACTAAACAAAATCCTTCTTGTCGGAAGATTGATTATCCAACTGGTTTCTTTGATGAAGCATCACAAAGAAGGAGATGCGGATGTGGGTTCTTGATCCTTCCTTCACCAGATCAGGATTTTTGGGTCTACTGGGGCGCTGGCAATGACAAAAACACAAGGGAAGAAACCATGGCATTATGGGGATTACTCTGGTTCTCTATTTTTTGAACATTCCTAAAATCCACATATACGAAGATTCCAAGATTATCATTGATTATGTCAGGGGACGTGCAAAAATATACCAACCTACTCTACAAGGTTGGTTGGAACAAATCACATATCTCTAGAATTCTCATAATGAATCTTCGGTTCAGCGTATTGGTAGAGATTTCAATCAAGCTGTGGATGGACTCTCAAAGAAAGGACTATAGGACAAGCTAGATGGGTTGCATATCGAGATCAACATGGGGGACCTTTGCATGGATGTCGGGGTGCTGCCACTGCCAGGATAAATTCACTTCTCCCTGAATCCAATTTTGCCTCTACTGATGGAATATATAAGACTTTTTGCTGTCTATTTCTCTAAATCATTGTAGTGTCTTTCACATAATATCTTGTTTATTACAAGAATTGCATGCTGAACAAAGAATGTTTAGGCATTTCTGCATTTTGAATATTATGTATATATGTTTAGAACTGTGCATATAGACATGATAACTAAACATGATGGCAATATGTTTGATGAGTCAAATGGACTTGTATCAGTTCCGATCCGTTGATATATGTTGCTGTATAAGCTCCTGCATTATGATGTTTATGCACAGTTTTTGGAATGAATATATCGATTTTTTCATACTGAAAAAAAAAAGTTTGCGGAGTGAAGAAAATGGTTGAGTAAAGGAGTAGGTGCAACATTCACTTTTAATCAATGTCTAGGAAATTAAAGGGAAAACCAACTAAGTCTCACTTGCAAATTCTTAACTAAAGGAGGTTAGGTGCTTGGGACCGAACTCAACGAATAGGGTGATCTCCTCCCCACGAGCACCGATTAGAGTGGGGCCACCAAAATAGGTTGGGACTTAGCTTGGTCAGGTCGTGACCCTTCTATGTAGTTGGGACCTAATTTGGTTGGGCGTGATACCAGCTGGTGTAGTCGGGGCAAAGGGTATATCGACTTAGAGATCCCCAACTAATCTCTGTGCAAGCCAATAACTCCATGTGGAGTGTGGACACTCGTTTTAAACCAAATTGTGTATATTTATTTTGGTTGATAAGAAGACAAAAAAAAAGGGTTTTCCCATGGTCAAGGGGGGATAAAAGGTATTGCAGATTGGTTTTAAATTGAAGTAAGGAACGAGAAGGACGATTCTGCCACAACCTGCTGTGTTAAAGAGCTACGTCAAAGGAATCAGAATGGTACTTGCATGCTTGGTTTGATTTTTGATTTTGGTGGCATGAGAATTGTCAGAGTTGGGAAGTAAATCAAAGAGGGATCCACCATTGCAACCACTGTGTCACAGTGGTATAAGAGGGAAAAATATCTTTGGGTATAACAAATATGAAGGATATTGAAGAGTTGCAGACAGAGAAGGAAAAGGGAGCGTTCTAGGAGAATAATGGATTGGAAAAAATATAGAAGAAAAAGAAAATGAATCATGAAATTAGAGGCATAACGAGAGAAGGTTGAAGATAGAAGAACTTGGAAGATTGGTCACTGAGGAAGCAAAGACAACTGAGAAGGAGATGTCAACCCAAGAGACCACAAAGAACAAGTCGAGAAGTAGAGATAATGAAGAAAAAGTCCATAAGTAGAGATAATGAAGGCTACCGTAAAGGAATGAGACTCAGAACATAGCATAGAGGAAGAAATTACAACAAAGAGTAGAGCTAGAAAGGAGCTCATATATTGAGGTCTCAAAAGTGGGAAAATTGGAAAATAACTAGTCGTTTGTTTTATAATTTTTTTTCGCGCAAGAAATCAACCCTTTTAAAGTAGCAACAACAATAACAAGAGAAGAGAAGATGTGGACTATAGTAATGGGGGTTGTAGTAGAGAACTGATAGTGTTCTCAAAGCACATGGAAAAAAACTCTTGCAAGAGAAAGGATGTGGAAGTAGGGAAGTGTTCCACCTGAGATTGGAAGTCCTCTAGATAACAAAACAAGAGATGTTCTCAAGAAGTGATCAGGAGTGCAGAAGCCTGAGAGGATTGGAAGTCCTCCAAATAACAAAACAAGAGAGGTTCTCAAGAAGTGATTAGGAGTGCAGAAGCTAGAGAGGATCAAGGAGTGTTCAAGAGGTTCTAGGGGAGGGAACCAGTGAAATACCAATAGCCTAGGCTGAGGATAAGTAGGTGAGTTATTGAGTAACAAGTGATGGAGAAGAATTCAGGGGCTTGATTACATCTCACAGTGGTAAAGTGGGAGCTCATAGGAAGGGAGGAAAGAGGATGGCTGGTGATAGCCATAGTCAAGGTTCTAAGAAAAGCCATTGTAGAAGGGAGAAGAATGCCAAGGCAAATAACACAAGTCAAGAGGAAATTAACAAGGAGATAGCTAAGTTAAAGGAGGAACTCAATATAGTGAGAATGATTCTAGAAAGAGAATATTAGAGATAAAGATGGGACTTGAGGAGGAAGGTCAAATTACTTGTCAGATATAAGAGTTTTAAGAGAAAAATCCCTAAATTCGAAAAGCTAGGGAAGAAAATTAAGCACATGTTGAGTGCTTCATTGAAGGAAGAAGAGCTCAGAGAAGCTAAGATGGAGAGGGAAGTTCACCACTGTGAACCTAAGTAAGGGACAATCCTTGGAGATGGAAAGATGTGGAAGAGAGGCTGACTAAAAGTCTCATGGATCTCATGGATAGTTCAAAACAATAAGGAAAGCTGCAATTAGAAGATGTTCATGAGACATTGGATAGTCTCATGGAAGGTCACCAATAAGAGTTGGTAGCAGATATACCAAAAAGAGGTTAGATGGCCTTTTTTTTTAAAAGTTGGTGATTTTTATGTGATTGCAAATCAAAGGCATGGACATAATGTCACACAGAGAAAAGAGGGCGCAAAAACTGACTCTTAAAACAAAAGGAAAGTAGAGAAGAATTGTTGCAAATAGATGCTAGAGATAGCCATGTTAGTGGATGAGAACAACGATGTTGAGGGAGAAGAACAACCTACCAGGGATATTATAAAAGGAAGTAAAGATGAGGATGGAGAAAAAGGTCTGACATAAAGTCTCATGGACTATGGGAAATGTACAAAACAACAGATGATACCAAGAGCATCAACATAGTCTCAAGAATCTAACATTTTTAAAACTAATGAGTTTTTTCATGTGTAATTCATGAAGGCCACGAAGGATAGTCATCACAAACTGTTATGGAAGAAGAGGAGATTATAGAGTTTCCTTTGGGAGATAGAGGCAACAACAAAGTTCGAAGAAGAGAATCTCTGCAAATTGGGTGAGATAGATACTAGACAAAGTTCAAGTGTGATGCTCATGGAGCATGATGAAGAAATTGATTTGCTAGAAGAAAAGCAACCAACATTTAAGGGAGAAGATTGGCTCACAAAGGATGAAGTTTATAATGAGTCTGAAATCCTACAAAATGTAGGAGTTAAATTCCATAGAAAATGGGATAATGGATCCAAGGATGAACATTAAACATGAAAAATTAGAATTGGAGAAAGGAGTAGATGAGAAGTATGACCAGCAAACTGAGAGAAAGACATGTGAACCAACATTAGGTAAGGTTTTGCAAGTCATAGGAAAAAAGAATATTGTGAAAGGAGTCTGCATGGGAATCTCATGAAATGATAGAAAGGTTTAGATTAGCTTAGAGATCTGAGAGAAAATAAGGATAGAGAGCCTTACAATTTCAAATACGATATTTTGTGCATGGGTACAGGTGATGTCAGACATGACCAAAAAGGAAAAGTATCTACAACTTTCACAAGGAGTGAGGGAACTGATAAAGTACCTTCCCAAAGCATTGAATGAAAAAGGAAGACAATGTTAGAAATATATCATAAGGGAGAATGATCCAACCTTGGCTCATAAAAGTCACCAAAAGGAGGAACTATTGAATAGGACAACAAAAGAGGCTATAAGGCCTCATGTTTTTAAAACTGATATATTTTATGTAAATGTAGATTTTGTAGTACCCAAGGTTGGACAAAACATTCAAGAGGATGAGGAACATGAAAATTTGTCCCAAGGAGACCAAAATTGGCTTGGTAAAGACAAAGACAACTAAGAAGCCTTGAGTTTGACAAGAAGAACATAGGCCTATCTTGGTGCAAGTATAGAAATTTTTGAGATGAAATTGCAATTCATGGAAGCTTCATAGAGAAGAAACCAGATAATGGTACCCAACGATCATTGTAAACTTTTTGGAAAAAAATATGATGGAAGGACTACTAAGATTTTGGAAAGAGGGCAAAAATTGTTGCTAGGAGAAGGAGAGGAAGGGAAGCATGAGACAACTATGTCCCTTGAAAGTAAATATTTATTTCGTTTCCGACCAAGGAACATGGAGCATAAACCTATATTGAAAGGGAACCAATAGCTTGAAAAAATGAAATTGTGTATTTTGTTGAGGACAAAAACAGAGAGGAAGAATGGATGGTGGTTGAAGCCCTAAGTTTTTGAAATTGTTGTTAGAAGATATTTTGATCCAGCAGGAGCATGAACTCGCCACCAAAGTGGAGGAATTGGGGACCCTGATGGGAAAGGTACTTGAGAAATGGTATAATGGAGGAGAGGAAGCAACTAGCTACAACATATGGTTTACTATAAAATATTGCCTCAACCAAGTACGTGGGAGGCAACAACAAAACCAAACATGGGATCCTGGAAAATTGAAGACAATTACAGGATTATGGAAAATTGAAGACAGTTACAGGATAGCCAGGCAAGCGCCAATAGACAGTAACAACATAAAGTTTGGGATCCTAGGGGACTGTGACAATTTAAAGACATATGACTTGGAGGTCATATATTTTTTCGCCTAGGGAGTGTGGCACAAGATCATCAACCCTTGGCAAAACATTTTTCATTGATCCAAAGGGGCTATAAAATTTTCGTAGTGTAATTTTGTGTAAAACAAAAATTAGGATTTTTATGCAAATTCAAGTGTCCCGTGTCTAGACTAATGAAGGTATGTTAGGATATCTTGGGAGATTTAGTATTTTTTCCAAGTGGGCTCACGTAAGAGCAGTAAGTGTCGAGATGAGCTGTGATTAGTTTTAGATTATTGGGACATATGTCGCATGTGATTATTTTGCTGGGATAGTTTTGTCTGGGTTTTATTTTGTATAGAAAATTAGGAGGGGACTTTTAGGGAGGCTCTTGTAGAAGATGCTAGAGAGACAAGTTGAGATAGAATATGGGTGGGAATTCCAAAACTCTAGAGGTCAAAATTGCTTAGGCGAGAGAGACCAAGAGAGGAAAGCGAAGAGTAGTTTTCCACGTGAAGAAAGAGACAAGGTGAGAAAATCCAAGAGTAGTTTTCCGAGTGAAGAAAATGTTTAAGCCAGGACTAGGGGTAACATTAAATTTTAATCAAGGTCTAAGAAATTAAAGGGAAATCCAATGAAGTCTCCCTTGCAAAGTATTAAGCGGAGGAGGTCAAGTGCTCGGGATTGAACTCAACTAATAGAGTGATTTCTTCCCCATGAACACCAACTAGAGTGGGACCACAAAAGGAGGTCGGGACCTAGCTTGGTCAGGCGCAACCCTTCTGCGAAGGACCTAATTTGGTCTGGCATGATACTAGTCAGTGTAATCAAGGCAAAAGGTATATTGACTCCCTGACCCTCGAGTAATCTTTGTGTGAGCTAATAACACCATGTGAAGTGTGGACCCCCATTTTAAATCAACTCGTATATATTTCTTTTGGTTGATAAGAATGCATAAAAAAGGGGGTTTGCTCATGGTCAATGGGGGAGAAAAGGTACTGGAGGTTGGTTTTAAATTGAAGTAAGGAATGAGAACGATGAGTTCGTCACAACCCACTCCATCAAAGAGCTATGCTTAGGGACTCAAAGTGGTACCTGCATGCTTGGTTGGCTTTGGATTTCGTTGGCATGAGAATTTTCAAAGTTGGGAAGTAAATCAAAGAGGGATCCACTGTTGTCGTTGTTGCGTCAATAAGAATTACCCACCAAGGATTAACATTTAGGTCTTGGAATTGGTTAGCAGATCAAAACAAGGTCCTAAGGCCTTGAATAATGCTCATTTTGCTTAAGGGTTATCAACAAGGAATGGAAGTACTAGACATGGCCTCTACAATGAATGTTTTGTCTTCCATTGAGAATGTGAATGTCTTTAGGAGGTATTGTGCACCATAGGCATGCATCAAAGCTATGATAGTGGTGAATGGATGAAATTAAGGGCCCTAGGCCTTGAATGAGGGTTCATGGGTATGACACCCTTGAACAAGGCCTCATTGACCTCCATACATGACCACTACATAAGATCTTTGGCCTCTAACTAAAAACACATGAGCACTTGTAAGAGGTATTGCACACCATAAACAAGTATCAGTGGCTTCATAATACCTTCATAATACCAAGGGATGAAATCAAGGGCCTTGGGTTTTTGAATGATGCTTCTTAATATCAATGGCCATGGAAAATATCTCAAATCACTGCCTATGTAGAGCTTTGTATTTTGACTAAAAATGTGTTTGTTAAGAGAAACTGCTGACCATGAACTAAACTTAAGGCCATGACATTGATTTGGGGATGAAATCAAGGATCTAAGGCCTTGAATAATGCTCTTTGAGCATGAGGACAATAAATAAAGCCTAAGTACATCACCTAATTTATATTGGTATCCTATTGAGAAATATTTAATAGAAATTGCCCACAATGGATGTTTCTTTATATTAGATGCTGAAAGGTTTCTTTATTGTTCTACATAATGCATATTGATTATAAAACACATGCATTACGAAAGACATATTTTAATGAATTTCAAACTTAAGGCAAAATAAGAGTTGGGCATGAATAGGATTGAAAATAAAATTATTATTGGTTTTCCTCTATTACTATGTTAAGGCGTCCAATTTCCATAATATTTTTTAGTTATCATAATTTTTATGAAATAAATAATTTTAAAATAAATATACTATCTATATATATATATATATAAAATTTCCTAAATAATACAATATGCAAGATTGGCAAAATTTAAATGTGTTTTGGTTGTTCTTTGTACCTTTTGATCCATTTAATCATTTCAAAATATTATATACCATATTATGCTAGTTAAAAAAAAAGCTTAAAAATAATAAAAATAGAAATAGAAATAAAAAACATTATTTTATGCGTTTAGAATGTTTTTTTTTAAGCTGAGAACTTACCATTTTGTATTAGCAAAATTGAAACCACTACAACCTTAAGGTGGTCTCAACCCGCCCCGAGGGGAAACCGGGTTTATTGACCACCTATAGTTTTTGACTGCTGACCAAAAATAAAAGGTTTTCAAGCTGTCTTTCCAGGCTTTGTAAACATTCACCTTGTAACTGTTACTATTGACATATAACTACAAGTAAAAATTATCATAAATCCTATACATAGCTAAAGAAAACTAAGATTTGCATTTCCTAACTACTTCAAAAAACATGCCTTTCTTCATTGTTTCCCAGCGTCCTCTTGCTGCTCCTTCTCCTTCTTGATCACCAAGCCATTCGCCTCTAGCTGTTGCTGAATATCCTCCAGCCTCTTGTCTTGCATGAGCAGGGCGATAAGGATGTTCTTCAACTCTTTCTTCAAGTTTGGTATTCCTTGTGACAATTCAGCAATTTCCAAGGCTATCTGCTCCATGGCTTTGGCCATGAGTCTTTTCATGACCCAGTATAGGTGCAGGGACTGCTTATACAGTGTCATTCGGCCTCGGGTATGCCCTGGATCCGGCATGAGATGCATCCAGTCCTCCATTTCTTCCTCAGACTGTGCCTGAATGGCCTCTTCCTCCCAGTGCTCAATTATCCTCCTGATTTTCGGGTTAGTCCTCTCACTGTAGGCTCTCTCTGCTATCTGAACCCTTGTCCCTATAGTCCTCCTTCCCTGTCTTCCTTCGGCTCCCGCGCTGGTCTCCCCATCTTCCACTGTGCCTTCTCGACAGCAGCGACCCCGTCTGCTACGCCCTTCTGCTACTCCCCGCCTCCTCTGGCCTCCCCTGCCTCGACGACCTCGCCCTCTCCCTCGACTGCCGCTCCCTTCCTCAGCTCCCGGCTGCCTTCCTTCAGCTTCCTCCCGTCCTCTTTTCGTGGCCCTGTTTCCTGTAATTTTCTCATTTCGGCCACGGTTACCATTCCCCTGTGCTGCCGTCTCAAATTCGGCTTTGACGTCTTCACTCTCGCCCTCTGAAACTTCATATACTGGTATATAGAATTGCTCTGTGTCCTCCCCCATTTTTCCTTTGCCTTTCACGTCCTGGTCCCCTCGCCCCTGGTTCCCATCTCCTGCCCTGCTTCTCATCCATCTACCTGCCACCCTACTCCCTTCTACTGCCTTTCTTTCCTTGCTTCTCTGCCTCTTTCTCCGCGTCCCTGTTCTTTCTGCTCAGCTCCTTGATCTTCCCTCTCTCCTATCTGTATTTAGTTGATTACCGCCACCATCTCCTGTTTCTTTGCATGCAGATTCCCTCATACCGCTTCGCCACCCTTTCTTCCTTATGCCTCCCTTCCTCATGCGCTTATACCTTACCTCCCTTACCGCTCTACTATCCCATGCCTCTAAGCTATCATTCCCCTGTCTTGTGTCTGACGAACTGACACCTCCACCGTCGTCCTTCTGTACCCTGCTGTCCTTTCGCCCTGATCGGAGATCCTTCTCACCGATCCAGTTGCCTATGACAATCATTTCTTGAAACCTGTCTGCTCTGACCTGCCTGACACACCGTCACTCATTAATTACCCAACCTGCCACCTTGCTCATCCCGATCGGGTGTCTTGTCCTCATTCTTTTAGGCTGTGGTTGCTTCATTATGGTCCTGGGTGATTATGTTTTTAAGTCCTCCCCAGCTGTGATCCGCTTCCAATGATGGCCAGCTCCTGTCCAAACTACTGGTCACCTCTTTACTCCCCCAATTAGCCAAGAGGTCCACAACCCTGTTTCCATTGCGTCTTACATGATTAATTATTTTGTAATCGATTCTATTTAGCAGTACCGCTATATCTTGGATAATGCCCGCTGTCCTCCGCTTTTTGCAACTTTCTCCCAACTCTTTCCATCCTTTAGTTTTCACAGCATCCCTATCGTTATCTGCGAATCCCCTTCAATCTCCAGGTTCATATATCTGTTTCTCACTGCTATTCTCAGACCTTGGTGAACCGCCCAGAGTTCCGCTTCGTTGTTCGTCATCTCGCCTCCCCATTCCGCGAAGACCCACCTTGTTTTTCCTTTACCGTCTCTAAAGATACCTCCTAGGCCTGCTGGACCAGGGTTACCCTTCGACGCTCCATCGAAGTTCAGTTTTATGAAATGCTCTCTAGGATATCTGAATTGGTTGGGGCATTGAGCTTGAGGGTTACCTTTCTTCTCTTTTCTGGGGTAGATCATGCTGAATTCCATATTTAGTTCAGAAGCTATTCTTCCTTCTTCTTGGCTCATTTTCCAGTCTTCCTCTTCCCATGTCTCTGATAGAATAGTTTCCTTGATCGATTTTCACACCTCCTCCCAAGTTCTTTCAGGTTGATTGCTTTGACCCCTGAAAATCCTGCTGTTACGTTCTTTCCAGAGGAACCAGATCACAAAACCTACCGATAAGTTCCAGATTCTTCTTACTACTTTGCTGTGAAATTGTCCTTTACCCCATTGCATTATGGTGTTCTGAATGCTACTTGGGTCTCTCATTGTTTTCCCGAAGAGCGATCATGCGTTTAGAAGGTTACTGTGTATACCACATCAAAATTTCATGGTTTATTGACTTTGATATTTTAAAAATTTATATATTAAAATATAGTCGTTACTTGAAATTATGTCTCTACATTGCTCTCTATTTAAGCCTTTGCCATGGTCTGCCTCTTCATCTGGTCCTGATGATGAACCACACTTGTTGGTTCGAAACGCGTCAGCCAAAAAATTCTCTCATGTGATTTCTATCGAAAGACTTTGTTTAGTATGTTAGTCTCTCTTAAAATAAAATATTCTCTAAATAAAAATCAGAAAATAAAAAATGATGATGATTAATGTCCACTAAGACCAATATGGTTTATCGGACCTTAATAAAATAAGAGATTAATTTATATTCTTTAATATTATATTTCTAAGATGGAAAAGAAGGGAGATAACTATTCTAGGATCATCATAGTTTTTCTAACTTAACAAGTCAAAAAGGTTGGTAGTGTGGCAAAGATTTTGAAAATTACAATGAATGTGAGTAAGAGACAAAAAATCCAAGAGAAAGTGTTTTTCATCTTCAACCCTTTTAGTATCGCAAAGGCGACAAGACTCTTTCATCCCAAGGTGTTTTGGGAATTGACCAAGGCATGGTTTCACTTTAAAGCTCATGAGAAATAGTTCTTATCTTGACAATGTTCATTTTCTTCTTAGCACTGGTTAAGATAGAAAGGTAATTTTGACTATCAAGATCAGTGCTAAGAAAGGTAATTCTAGCTATCAAGATTGGGTTTGATCACCTCCTTATAATACCTTAGCTTTATTTTTCCTTCTAACTCGTTAACATTCCACAACTTATCCTTAAATTTGGAAGTAATAATATTTTTAATATTGTCCTTATTTTCCAAGATGGTTTCCTCGTTTTACCCCCTAATGGTTTACCCAAAATCGGGCATTGGTAAGCCATTGTCGCTTGAGCCGGTGGTGGGAGTTTTGGCTAGAGTTAGAAACAATTTTGTGAAACCTCCTAGCTTCCATGTAGTATAACATCTTTTTATACATGAGATACCTAATCAAGCCATGTTTTTAATGGAGGAAATACTAGCTTCAATCAAAAGGATAGTGAAGGGAGTGTTTCCATTAATCTTGAGGTAATCTTCCTCCACGATTCTCTAGATATATTGCAACCCCAAATCTCACATCCTTATAAAAAAACATCGCTAGATCTCAAAGAGGAACCTTGTTTTATTCCATACCCACACATATATGTGTAGAAATTATGACTATAGATCAACCTGATAATGCAATATAGCTAAAGCAAAATACTTGAATCTAATTCTACAATAATTTAACGAAAGCTTATAAGATTTGAGCAAGATCAAGCGGAACACATATAATAGAGAAGAATCAATCCACATGAAACACAAAAGAATTACTCATGGGAAAGCCTCAGATAAAAACCCCACTATCTGTATTATCATTACAAGTTGGAAATATCTGAGAATTACATATAAAGGCCTTCTCCTCTGCCCTTCAATTCTCCTATTTCTTAGCACAGTTTCTCCTAGGTGATCCTCCTGTTACCAAGTGTAACATTGATCACTCACACTGATCTCACACCCTGTAAAACTGCGCAATCCTCAAGGAATGAATTCCTTTAGCATGCATGAGTTTTGTTTATAAGAAAGTCATGCAATTGATAATACACTATCCTTGTCTTTAATCTCAACTGGGTCTTTCTCATAATAGACATGCATGAGTTATCGATGAGAGAATCTTTAGTTATCTAGAGTACACTAGTTGGATGCATGCATGCATTAACCGAATGAACTCACAATTAGTTCCTCAAATAATTTGGAACTAATTTAACTGGACTAAACTCAGTTAATTGAGCAAACTAATTACAATTCAAATACAACTCAATCTTATCTCCTTAATTAAGGGATAATCTCCTTAATTTAAGGGATAAATGTTGCATGACTTCAGAAAGACTTCGAACTTGAATTTCTCCAACTAATTAACTCAAGATGGATTAATTAATTATTTTTCAAGCAGCTGGTGAGACTAAATTCGAATTTTAATTCTCAATTTTAACTCAAGGACAAATTAAAATTGGAATATTCTTGTTGCCACATTTCAACACTCCCTCTCAACAAGAAAGGGATTATCTGCCACCCTGATCCTATCTCTATGGAACTCGAATTTACACTTTGACAATGCCTTTGTCAAAATGTCAGCATCTTGCTCCTCGGTTGAAATATACCGCAACAACATGATCCTCTTCGCTACACAGTCTCTGAGATGATGATACTGGACGTCGATGTGCTTGGACCTATCATGAAATAATGGATTTTCAGAGAGTTTGATACAACTCTGATTATCACAATAGATCACAGTTGGATCCATCCTATGATCAAACTAACCAGCTAATATTTTCCACATCCAAATGGCCTCACATGCTTCCTGACTTGCAACCATGTATTCATCCTCTGCCAAGCAAGTGAAACCGACCTTTGTTTCCTACTATACCAAGAAAATGTAGCTGACCCAAGGTTGACAATTCCTCCTGATGTGCTCTTCCGATCTGATGGACTCCCTACCCAATCTGCATTAGTGAAGCCCTGTAGCTTCACTCCCTCTATCCATCTATACCATAATCCATATTGAGATGTGCCTCTGAGGTATCTCAATACATGCTTTGCGGCCTTCCAAAGCATCTTGGTAGGCTGAACCATCGCTTGACTCAGTTGGTTCACCGCATAACAAAAATCTGGTCGTGTGTTCACTAAGTACATCAGTGAACCCACAAGCTGCCTGTACACAATAGCCTCTACTACTTCTCTTGAAGTAGCATCCTCCTTCCTCTAGTTACCTGCTAGAGGAGTTTGCATGGGCTTACACTTCTCCATGTGGAATCTCCTTAGTATCTCATTGGCATACTTGCCCTAAGACACAAACAACTCCCCATCCTTCTTTCGTACTTCCATGCCAAGGAAGTAGTGCATGAGACCCATGTCTTTCATCTCGAATTCTCTTGCAAGGTCCTCCTTGCAAGACATGATCAACTGATCATCACCTGTCAATATGAGATTGTCAACATAAAGTACAATGATCAACGACTTACCTTTCACCATGATGTGGTACAGGTTCGCATCTGCTTCACTCTTTTTGAAGCCCAACTCGGTGAAGTAATTGTCTATCCTGGTGTACCAAGCACGAGGTGCTTGCTTCAGCTTGTACAAGGCTCTCTTGAGTTGGAACACATGTGACTCACGATCGAAGGTCTCAAAACCTTCCGGCTACTCTATGTACACCTCTTCCTCAATATTTCCATTGAGGAATGCCATGTTCACACCCATCTAATGCATCTTCCAACCCATCTCTGCTGATAGTGCCAACATCGATTTGATAGATGAGTACCTTGCGATAGGAGAAAAAGTCTCATCATAGTCTATCCCCTCGACCTGTGAAAAGCCACGGGCAACAAATCTTGCCTTATGCTTTTCCACACTACCATCAATAGCTTTCATTACCTTGTAAATCCAACGTGAACTCACAACTGACTTGTTCTCTGGTCTTGGAACCACATCCCAAACACTGTTTCGAACTATGGAGTCATACTCCTCCACCATAGCATCAACCCAAATCTGCTGCTGCACTACTTCCTCAAAGGAAGATGGCTCTGTCTCAAAAAATTCCCCAACAAGGGCCATGTATCCAGTGTACCTCTTAGGTGACCTCCTCTATTTGTGCTGAGAAGATGTTGCTCCCACATTCTCTCTCACATCCTCCAACAATTTGTTAGCTTCTCTTGTGCGCTTCCGTCCATCTTTGGAAGACTTTGCTTGAGTGGATGTCTCCACTCTCGGAACCTCTGCATGCGGCTGCTCCACATCAGTCTGAGGCTCCTCCTCCTTAGGAAACAACAGTTCCTCCATAGCCTGTAGTTGGAGCTCACTCTCAAGGGAAACTTGCATGGCCTTCTCCTCATCAAACTTGAGATCTCTGCGAACCACGGTTTTCTGACTGGTAGGAAAGTACACCCTATAGTTATGAGGTGTATCAGTGTACCCCCCAAGTATCCCAACTCTACTGCCGGCTCAGGCTTCTTCCGTGCATCGTTGGTCACATAGCAATATACTAATGAGCCAAAGATCCTGAAGTGACCCACATCTGGTCTCTTACCGGAGAAAGCTTCCTGTGGTGTCTTCATCCCAAGTATGCAGTGTGGGCTTCTATTTTGCAAATAGACCACTGTGTTGCATGCCTCAGCCCACAAGTGAAGTGGTAGGCCTTGGTCATGCAACATTGCCCGTGCTACCCCTACAATAGTTCTGTTCTTCCTCTCGGCCACCCCATTCTACTGTGGGTTATGAGGTGCCATCAACTCCTGTTTAATTTCTTTCACTGCATAGAAATCCTTAAACTCTTGAGAGACATATTCTCCACCGTTGTCGCTTCTTAAGGCCTTGATCTTCTTCCCTGATTCTTTCTCGACAAAAGTTTTGGACTCACAAAACTTTGAGAAAGTTTGGTCCTTCTGCATGAAATAAATCCAGCATTTATGAGAAAAATCATCAATGAAAATCACATAATACCTTTTCTTTGTTGTGGATACCATTGAGAATGGTCCACACAAATCAGTATGAAATCGCTCTAAGATAGCTTAGGATCGACTGTTTCAATCATGAAAGGAAGACTTTGTGTACTTTCCCTAGGTACAACACTTTACATGTGTCAAATTTCTCAAGTTTACCTTTGGGAAGTCCTGTAGATATCTGCTGCATTATCTTCAAGGCTCCATGATGCAAATGGCCCAATAGCCATTGCCACAACCCACCAATATCTTGGCTTTGCACCAATTCTGCTTTCGTACTCAATGATGCACAATCATCTACCTCTAGTTTATAGATATTCTTCACCCGAATCCCAATCCTCTTGGTTTGACGCGTGGCTATGTGTCTTAGAAATGCCTTTCCTTTACTGAAGACAAAATTGTAGCCTTTTTCCTCCAACATCACGACCGATACCAAGTTCTTCTTCAGTCTAGGCACATACTTCACATCTGTCAAGGTGAGAAGAGATCCATGCTCCCTTTGAAAAGAAACCATGCCCACTCTTGAAACACTGTACTTTCCATCATCACCCATCTCTATGCACATCTTGAGGTCTTTCTCCTCCAAGGTACTGAATAAACTTTTATCACCAGTCATGTGGAATGAGGCTCCACTGTCAATATACCAAACATAACCCACCATCAATGAAACCATGCATACGATGAGGGTAAAGTCCATTTCGAACTCAGAGGCTAATGCCTCACCTTCCGATCCTTTCGAGGATCCCTTCTTGGACTTCTTCAATGGGTAATTAGTTGCATAATGTCCCATCTCGTGACAATTAAAGCATCTCACTTTAGACTTGTCAACCTTCTTCCCTCCATGAGAAGATTTTGATTTGGAATGGGAAGCCTTTCCTTTCCCTTTCCTTGCCTTACTTGCTAAGGCCAATTTTTTTCATCATCATTCTTGGATGAAGAACCATCTTGTGTGCTACTCCTCATCTCCTCTTGCATAAGATCCGACCACAGTCGTTCCCAATCCGGCAATTTCTCCCTTCCATTCACAGAGTCCTGGTAGCTATTCCAGCTCTTTGGAAGGCTGAGAAGAGTGAGGCTCACCATATCATCATCGGCAGTAGTTATTACCACACTACTAAGCTCATCTTTGCAGGTGGTGAGCTTGTTCAGGTATGTGGAAATAGTATCGCCCTTCTCCATCTTAATTATTTGAAGTTTATCCTTGAGCGCTAATTTCCTCTGGTCGCTACTGTTCTGGTAGAGGTCCTTGAATGTCTACCTCATTGAAAATGGAGTATCCTTCCCATGGAGACTTGAGACAATATGGTCTCGAACTCCCTCTAGGATGATCCGTCTCGCCTTCGCCACACACTTCTTCCTTTTAGCCAACTCTTGTGCATTAGTTGAAGCTGGCTTTTGGATTTCTTGATCAATGAATTCCTTCAAGCCATTGTCTTCTAATACAAACTCCATGCGATCTTTCCATGCTATGTAATTTGAGCTACCATCCAAGGCATACTCGAGTCTCAAGCCATTGAACGCCATTGGCCAACCTTGATGTATGATAAGAATTTGATTTTGCACCTGCAACCAAGAACTTCAAACTTCGAATTCTCTTCTCAATATATTTTTCACAGCTTCGATAACCTTTGCTCTGATACCATGTAGAAATTTTGACTGTAGATCAACCTGATAATGCAATATAGCTAAAGCAAAATACTTGAATCTACTTCTACAATCATTTAATGGAAGCTTAAAAGATTTGAGTAAGATCAAGTAGAACACATATAACAGAGAAGAATCAATGCACATGAAACACATAAGAATTACTCAGGAGAAAGCCTCAGCTAAAATCCCCACTATTTGTATTATCATTACAAGTTGGAAATAGAATTACATACAAAGGCCTTCTCCTCTGCCCATCAATTCTCCTATTTCCTAGCGCAGTTTCCCCTGGGTGATCCTCTTGTTACCAAGTGTAACACTGATCACCCACATTGATCTCACACCTTGTAAAACTGCGCAATCCTCAAGGAATGAATTCCTTCAACGTGCATGAGTTTTGTTTATAGGAAAACTCATGCAACTGATAATACATTGTCCTTGTCTTTAATCTCAATTGGGTCTTTCTCAGAATAGACATGCATGAGTTATCGATGAGAGAATCTTTAGTTATCTGGAGTACACTAGTTAGATGCATGCATGCATTAACTGACTGAACTCACAATTAGTTCCTCAAACAGTTTGGAACTAATTTAACTGGACTAAGCTCAGTTAACTAAGCCAACTAATTACAACTCCATCTTATCTCCTTAATTTAAGGGATAACTGTTGCATGACTTCAGAAAGACTTCTAACTTGAATTTCTCCAACTAATTAACTCAAGATGAATTAATTAATTATTTGTCGAGGAGCTGGTGATACTAAATTCAAATTTTAATTCAAGGACAAATTAAAATTGGAATATTCTTGTTGCCACATTTCAACAATGTGACTTACAATTGTTTTCAAGCTAATAATAAATTTTTTCAATCTCCAATTAACATTTTCTCAATGCTATAATAATATTTTCAATTAGCCTCCAATATACATGCTTGATTAGTTTTAATTATCTCAATATGCTCCTTCAGTTAGTTGATATTACAACTTAGAAGAAGATAAAAAAATCCTCCTCTCACTGTCACAACCATAAATAAAATATTTACATATCCATATGAAATAAAATAATATCCAATCTACAAAAAGAGTTAGAAGCCATGTTGGAAAATAAATTTTCATCTCTTGAAGACACGATCTAAAAACAAATAGAGAATAAAATAGAACCAATGGAGGCAATGGAGACTAGATTAGAGGTTATAGAAAAACAAAACCAAGATACTAACCAACCATCCCAACAAGGAGATGCTGATACTTTAGAGAGTCTTAAAATGAAAGACATGATTAAAGAACTAGAAGAAAAAGTAATAGCCTTCTCACCCTAAATAATGTGGTAGATAAGCTAGATATCAAACCAATTAAAGATGAAATGAAAAAATTAATAGAATTAGACCACGAACGTAACAAAAGGGCCTTGAACCTTATAATCTTTGGTTTAAAAGAGGAAGTAGATGAGGATACTTTAGCCTTAGCCCAGAAAGAATTACATAATAGATTACAAATTGAAACAATGTGTCTCATAGAAGCAACAAGGTTGGGGAAATTAACTGAGAATAAAGGAAGACTAATCCGCATAAAGGTGAGCTCCACTGATCATAAGTACAACATACTTAGTAAAACCTCAAGTCTAAAAGGAACAAGAATATTCATAAATGAGGATCTCATTCTAGAAGATCAAGCAGAATTAAGAAAGGAGGTTCAAAAGGTAAAAGAAGCTAGAAAGGAAGGAAAATGGCCAATAATCAGAAATAGAAAAGCCTTTATTCGAGATAGAAACCAAAAAGATAGTAATCAATAGCAATTAAACATACTCCAGATCCTTTCTTGGAACTTTCGGGGCTTCCCATGGAACAAAGGGCCCAAGCTAAGTTGGATTTCAAATGATGTTGATATTATTTTGCTTGTTGAAACTTGGGAGCACGAAGAATCTGAGGTCCCTAACATAGATGGCTTTACGCTATGGTCTACTTGGAACAAGCGATCCTCCCGTAGAGGCATTGGGGGAATAACTTGTTACATTAAGAAGAACATCTCCCCCCATGCTAGGATTTATAAAAACGACCCTCACAACCAATATAGTTGGATAGAGATCATTGACATTAATAATAAAAAGTCCGACATAGCAATATGTTATTTCCCCCCCATTAATTCTAACTTCTATAAGAAGAAGAATCTAGATAAAATTAACCCTTACAATAGTTTAGAGAATGATATTTCTAGCCTAAGGAATGACGATAATATCCTTTTAATATGTTACTTTAATGCTTGAACTTCAAACAACCAAGCTATTATTCTAAGAAATAATTCCAACCCTAATCCTCTTTGGTTAGACGAAGACACTACTCCGGCTAGTAGGTACAAAAGGAGCTCTGAAGATCTCGGGGAAAATTTGTTTGGGTCGGAGCTAGTCAAGCTTTATAATGCTCAGGATCTCATAATTTGAAACGGTCTAAAGAAGTGGCCCAATTCCAGCAAGATGACCTGCATCCATGGACTTGGTAGCAACGTGGTAGACTACATTATTTCCGATCTCCCATTATACAACGGAATAATAAAATTTGACATCTTAAATGACCACGAACTTGACTCTGATCATAGGCCTTTACCTATAAATCTCAATTTTGTCATGCATAGAGTTCCCATAGAAAATAATACTTACAACCAAAAGAACTTAATATTTGATAGAAATAAAAATGATCTCTTTGTAAATGAACTAAAAACTAATTTGCTTCCTTTATCTAGTATAGACAACATAGAAGACCTCTATCATAATTTTACTACAACCCTCTCATATTCTACTAACAAGTTCTCAATTGAAGTTTCAAATAATAAAAGAAATAGCCAAACCAATGTATGGTATGACAAAGATTGTAAAAGTTCGAGGAGAGCAATTAAGGAAGCTATTGATGAATCTCTTAAAATGGACAAGATAAAAATATACAAAACCCTAACTAAAAGGAAAAAGAGGTAGTACATTCGTCAAAGACAGGAGAATCTCTTACACCTCTCTAAGGTAGCTCCTAAGAAATTTTGGATGTAGATTCTGACCAGGAATACTAAAGATAATAATAAAATTGCTCTTCACGATTGGAACTCCTATCTTAAAAAGCTTTATGAATCTCCAAATGTCATGGATAATTTGGAAACCCTGCTCACAATGAAAGAAGTTTTCTATTTAGAAGACATTAAGTTTGGGGTTAATCTCCTCACTAATGGGAAAGCTAAGGACATTGAAGGCTACTAGGTGGAAATATTAAAAATTGGAGGTCCTGTTCTCATCCCCCACATCCACAAGATTTTCAATCAAGCAATCAAGCAAGGGTTCCCTAAACCTTGGACTGAGAGCCTCATTATCCCTATTTTTAAAAGTGGGGATACAAATAACCCCTCTAATTATTGGACAATTATGATCAACCCTCTCTTAGCCAAGTTATATGGTAGTATTTTGGAAAAGAAGTTAAGCATATGGCTTGAAAATGAAGCTAAGCGGGCTAAAGGCCAAGCAGGATTCAGAAGGCATCACTTAACAACAGACCACCTCGTTACACTTAGGATCATTTCAGAGGAATGTCGTAATGATAAATCTAATTTATTTTGTTGCTTTGTGGACTTTAGAAAAGCTTTTGATACGGTTCCTAGATACAACCTTTGGAATAGATTAGAAGAGTTAAAGGTTCCTCTCAAGTTGAGAGCTGCCGCTATAAGGTTATACGAGAATGTAATTGCCAAGATAAAGAGTAATGAGGGGTGGTTGAAAGATATTAAGTGTAACATTGGAGTTAAACAAGGTTGCCTCCTCTCCCCTACCCTATTTTGCATTTACATCGATAAGCTCGAAGGTTATTTAGAGGAAGCAGGATGTGATGGTACGATCTTAGCTGGGATAGTCATCATCCTTCTTCTCTATGTTGACGATATTGTTATTTTTGCAAGGTGCCCATTTGATCTTGATAAGCAACTCAGGCTTCTTAAGGATTTATGTTCTACCATGGGTATGATTGTTAACAATGACAAAACAAAAGTTATGATTATCAAATCCAAGGACACTTATGCTAATTTTATGTATGACAATAATAACTTGGAGGAAGTGTATTCTTACAAGTACCTAGGAATTGATATTCATCACAAGCTCAACTGGAACCATAACATTGAGAAAAGGATTAATGGGGGGTGGAAAGCTTATTTTGGTCTTGAAAATAATTGTAAAACAACAAACCTCGTAATGTGGGATAAAAAGAAGTTCCTCTTTGAAACTTTAGTCACTCTTGTTATCTTATATGGCCATGAGGTTTGGGGTTGCAGCATATCCAGAGAATCATGGGGAAAGATTGAGCAAATCCAGAAGCGTTTTATAACTTATAACCTAAAAATTAAAAGTAATACACCCTATCCTATTCTCCTTATAGAAGCAGGTCTTTCCCCTATTGAGAACCTAGCTATGATTAGGTTTCTGCTGTACAAGCACAAACTCAATAACATAGACGATCATAGACTTCCTAAGCTAGCTTTAAATTCCAGCCAAAACCACCTAAGGCTCAGTCGGGGGTGGCATAAAGACACAAGGGCTTGGTTAAACTATTGGGAGATCAATGAGAATGATGCATTGCAAAACATAAATAACATTAAAGATATTGTTACTTCTAAGTTCAAAGAAAAAATATGGTGTGAGAAAGGTTTAGCGGCTAAAAGAAAATTGAGTTATTATATGAAGGTCATCAACCCCACCCTAGAAAATCAAAAGTATCTCTCTATTTTAATTAGCTCAAAGAAAAAAATTAATATAGCAACGATTAGAACGAATTCTCATGAGCTCCATAGTGAAACAAGTCGTTGGGCTGTTCCTAGAACACCATGGATGGAAAGGATCTGCCATATATGTGAGAATAAGAAGATCAAGGATGAAAATCACTTCCTCTTAGAGTGCCCCGCATACAACCACATTAGATCTCAGTTTCACAATCTTTGTTACAATACTGACCTTCCTAGCCTTTTATAATGTCAAAATTATAGTGAGCTTGGGAAGCTTCTCTTCAAGCTTTTTGAGCATAGGAATAAAATCTTAAATCAAAATAAATAATTTGTTTATTTAGATCCAATAGACCAATGTTTGGTCTCGGTAGACGTTAACCACCACCACCATCATCATCATCATATAATTTTTTGGTGAATCTTTCACCAGGCATGGCGAATATTTTACTCAATTATAAAATCTTGTAAGATCTTGGTATTACCATGGGTTATCATAAACCTGGAGCTTAAAAATTACTATTAGTAATTTATAAAAATTAATAAAATTAATAGTTGATTTTTATTTTATTTTTTTATTTTAACCAAGCTAAAATGTTTAACATATATTAAATTACAACATCCATTTTTTACTCTTGATCCACCAAGCCCCAAGAGGGATCAAATATTTTTTCACTCTGTGCTAGTTTGCATATCACGATATTTGATACCTCTTGGGGGTTAGTAGATCCAGAGTTATATATATGTTGGTTTAATTCCCCCATTTAAATAGGCTACATTCCAGGTGAATACCATGGGTCAATACCATGTGCCATTTTGATGAATACCATGGTTCAATACCATGTGTCATTTTTATTTTTATTAATACTAATATTAGGGTTAATAATGTTTTTTTGCATGGTATTAATAACAATCTAGTCTATGGTATTTGTCCCATAGTATTTTGCACATAGGTTTCACCTAAATATAATGCATTTTTTGAGTGCTCATAAATATAAGGTGACTTATGGAGTAAATATAAAAATGTTTTATTTGTTTACCATACCTCTCGTTTATTTATATTTTTATTAATTTACCATACCTCTTTTACAAATATGGTATTTTGCCCATAGAATTCACTTAAATAAAACCTCTTTCTTGAGCCTTCATAAATAGAACGAGGGTTATGGACTAAATATAAAAAGAGGTTTTCTTTATTTACCATACGTCTAGTTTATTTATATTTTTATTTATTTAC
>APFE031081057.1:30887-77446 GCA_000404065.3 Pinus taeda | reverse complement strand
TTGAGTCAGAAATATGTTAGAAGTGAATATGATCATTGTGTTTATTTTAAACAGTTGAATAATGGCATATTCATTATCTTGGTATTATATGTTGATGATATGCTTTTAGCAAGCAAAAGCATAGAAGAAATTAACAGGTTGAAGGCTCAGATGGCAAGGACATTTAATATGAAAGATCTAGGAGCAACAAGACAGATTTTGGGCATGAAGATTTTCAGAGACAGGAGCAATGGTAAGCTATGGCTACCACAACAAAAGTATATTGAGAAAATACTTTTGAGATTTGGTATGAATAACGTGAAGCCTGTGTCAGTCCCTTTAGCTTCTCATTTTAAGCTTTCTTCGAGTTTATGTCCTAATACAGATGAAGAAAAGGATTATATGTCTCGAATTCCATATGCCAATGTAGTAGGGTGTTTAATGTATGCGATGGTTTGTACTCGTCCAGATATTTCACATGCAGTTGGGATTGTCAGCAGGTACATGGCAAATCCGGGTAAAGAACACTGGTCAACAATGAAATGGGTGCTTCGGTATTTGAGAGGCACAAGTAGTTATTGTATTACTTACAATAAGAGTAGTGAATTTGTTTGCGGATATGTTGATTCCAATTTTGTAGGTGATTTGGATAAGAGAAGGTCAACTTCAGGGTACATTTTTACTCTTGCAGGTGGAGCTATCAGCTGGATGTCAAAGCTACAGAACATTGTTGCTTTTTCCACTACTGAAGCGGAATACATTGCTGCTTCTCATGCTTGCAAAGAAGCGATTTGGTTGAAAGGTTTGTTTGGTGAATTTGGTAGGTTGCAGGATAGCATCAAGTTATTTTGTGACAGTCAAAGTGCAATACATTTGGCTAAGAATCCGGCCTATCATAGTAAATCAAAGCATATACCGATCAAGTACCATTTTGTAAGACAAGTTATCACTGAAAGGGGAGTCTCTCTGGAAAAGGTGCATACAAAGGAGAATTGTGCAGACATGTTCATGAAACCAATTTTGTTAGAGAAGCTACGCTGGTGTTTGGCTTCTCTTGGCTTGCACAAAAGATAAAATAATAATAACAGGGCATCAGGCTAATTATTGTCAAGGTGGAGATTGTTGAGATTTTCTGTTTTGCATAAGATAGGCAAAATCTCAGTTGATGACAACAATAAGAATCAGTTCCTAGATTAGCTCCAGGTTGTTGGGAGATGATTAATGCCTCCTATATTTGATGTGAGTGAGTTCATGAGGTTGTTAGATTCTCTTTGCTATATAACAGGAAACCATTTGGATTGTTTGCTAGGAGGGTGAGAGTTTGTGAGGATTTAATTATGTAATCTCCTGTTTGATTAATAAGATTGCCGATGCCTATGTTGTGTGGACGTAGCCCAGATTGGTTGGGTGAACCACGTTAATTCCTGTGTCTTGATGTGCTTGATTTATCTGCTGTGTTTATTGGTTTAATTAAGCTGTGCATCTGATCTCCAACAGATCCTACACAAATTTGGTGTCAGTAAACATCATCATCAAGAAAATATTCTTAAAAAACATGGCATTTTATTATACCTTATTCTTAAAAAAAAAATACCCTTTTGTCTAAATTCAATTAAACTCTTAAAAATAATGGTTTTTAAATAAAACCTAATTTAACAAAACCGGTAGAATAGACATATCGTTTTAGGCAATGAATATGCATTCTACAAAATTCTACCGTATCAATGAATCTTTACTCGATAATTCAGATGTAGATATTAAATTGAAACAAGAAAATGTACCTAAGTTTCAACATATTCAGTTTGAAACCCGTTTAAACATTGATGATAGTAAATATGAACAAGTTTCAGATGAAGATCATGAAGAAGTTCCTACAAATAATAATCAGAAAATTGTGGAAGAACTAGAAACATCTTTAAGAAGGTCCACGAAAATCAGATATTGTCCTAAAAGGTATGATGATCATGTTACTTCAGTTGCTTTAACCGCTAATGATGATGAACTTTATGCTATTAGGAAGTTGTAGAAGGTTCTAACAATGATAAGTGGAAAGAAGCTATGAAGGAAGAATTGAAGACATTAGACAAGAATGCCACATGGGACCTCGTAACACTTCCCAATGACAGAAAAACTGTAGGATGTAAATGGGTTTACAAATTGAAAATGGGTGTTGATGATAAAGAAGATAGGTACAAAGCAAGGCTGGTTGCGAAAGGTTTTCTCAGAAAGCAGGAATTGACTTTCATGAGATTTTTTCACTAGTTGTTAAAATTGTTTCAATTCAGATTGTCTTAGCATTAGTTGCTTTACTTGATTTAGAATTACAACAACTAGATGTTAAGACTGCATTCTTACATGGAGATTGAGATGAAGAGATTTATATGGAACAACTTGAAGGGTTTGTTCAAAATCACAACAAAAAATTTGTCTGCAGGCTCAAGAAGTCATTGTATGGTTTGAAGCAGTTGCCGAGACAATGATACAGGAAATTTGATTTTTTCATGATGAGCCAAAATTATATAAGAAGTGAATATGATCATTGTGTTTACTTTAAGAAATTAAGTAATGACATGTTCATTATCTTAGTATTAATTTTTGACGATATGATTTTAGCAAGCAAAAGCATAAGTGAGATCAACAGGTTAAAGGCTCAGATGGCTAGGACATTTGATATGAAAGATCAGAGATATAGACTGTGAGAGGTTCTGGTTGGGAGCCTTCGGCCAGTTTGTAAAGGGCCATAAATTCGAGGTATCTGGCCAAGCTTGTAAGTAGTTGTTTTATTTTAAATCACATATATATAGATTGGAGAATTGTGAAATCATTGAACTTGTTTTGTCAATCTGCCATTTCCACGATGGAGGAAAGTTTTTTTTTACTGATGATGCGTTCTGTGTATGTGCGAAATTGATGTAATTATTATGAAATACAGATTGTATTTAACCATGGTTCAACTTGTGAACTGGTAGAACCGCTGTGGTTTTTCTATTATATGGACAACGAACATTTAATGAATTGAATTGAGAGGATGTTATAACAGTCCCGTGAATTTTGAAACCTGTGAACTTAATCAGTATACAAGAGTATGGCACGCATCATAACTACGTTTGAAGGCTGGATTATATAATTGTGGTTATTAATTTGTATAGCCGGCCACTGTATGTATCATTGGACATGTGGCGCAGCGGAATGAGGATGGGGCGCGGCCAGAGGTTAATATATAATGGTGTTGGAACCATATACGCAACCCTTTTGAGTTTTATGGAGCTGAATGCGTAGGTTCCTTCAATATATTTTTACTGTGCGTATAATTGCAGTGCGTATCAGGTGTAAGGAGTTTTAAAAACAGAACTGTTGGATTGTTTAAAGTCTAACCGCGGGGGGAGGATCCAATAGCAGAGCGCCATTCAACCAACAGTTAAACAGCACATTCTCGATATTGATGATGATTGGGTTATGAAGAGCGTGGAATGTCTTTACACTCAAAATATTTTATATATATTTTAATTTATTTTTAGAACGTTCAAAAACAAAAAAACATAATCACCATTAAAATAGATGTCATCGTTTTTTTAACTACTAATAACTAAATTAAAATTGTGTAAACTTCATTAAAATGATATAAAATTACTAACAGATATTTAACTAAACTTAATAATTAAATTTAAATTATGTAACTTTCATTAACCTGAATTTTAAAATTTCAGCTGCCCAAAAATAAAGCTGAATCTATTTCCATTATCAAAACAATATTTCAAACACTCCAACATTCTAAATTTTTAAATTTTATTTTGTTTTGGGCAGAAGCTGCGTGAATTTGTAGTGTATGTAAACAACGTCGGCTTAATTATTCTTCCCGTGATTTGCTAATTAAAATAAAACTGCCCCGCTTATTTGCGGGTAACTGAAAAGTGAGATACATGGTTAATGGGATTCCGTTTTCTCCCACGATAATACGTATTATTAATGCCCCAATAGTCATATCCCTCGTGTCGGCCTTTCTTATTTAAAGTTGACGAATAACAAGTTTCCAGGAACACAGAATTGTATTCTTTGTGTTATTCCGAATTCTCACACTTCTTTGTCGGGAATTTTAAAAAGATCAACAGATTGTCCTACGAAGAAAGAAATATCATAAGAGAGTGGAACTAATGTCAGAAAAGGGGTATTCCAATTTCAATTCGACAAACAAAATTCCAGGTTAAGGACGATTATGGTAGGAATTGTTCCTCGCAGAAATAGTATTATGAAATTGATGATATGGTGTTTCTGGGGATGAAGTTCTAGCGATTGCTTAGAGGATTAGAATGAGATTATGCTGCATCATAATATAATGTGGTAAATAATAAGTCGCTGGCGATTCTGGTATATTTTAAAATATCTATCGATTCTAGATGGAAAAGGGTAAAGTGAGTGAAGCGAACTGTGACTTTCCTTCTATTCTTGAAATATTCTGTAATCTGCAATCCATTCAAGTCCATAAATTTTTTGGTAATTTTAGATAGCATACCAATGGTTGATTATATTTTGTAATCGGCAATCCATTCAAGTCCATAAATTTTTTGGTAATTGTAGATAGCATAACAATGGTTGATTTTAAGTAAATTTCAGCAATGTCAAGATGGTGTATATGATTGTTTATATGTTAGTGTACATGCACTTAGACTAGCTGTGTTGGTGTACATGCACCTAGATTAGCTCCAGTTAACGTATTGCTTGCATGTGGCACATGTACACATTAACATAAGATAAAGCACACTTAGCTTTAGTTAGCTTTAGTTATTGCATGTACAACTAAGTTTAACTTAGTTGCTTTTATGTATTTATTCTAAAATTAATATTGTAGAATCAATTTTTCATTCTTTTCTCAATTCTTGTTCGCTTCCTCCCTTCTCTTGCAAGCTTGTTTATTGTTTTGCAGATCTAGATCTGTGTATCTCAAAAATCTTACATGGTATCAGAGCATTGGGATTTGTAATTAGTGCACAAACAATTTTATTTGCAGGTTCAGAAGATTGAAGCGACAACAAAGAATGGAGTCTAAATTGGAGTTTCCACAATCGGCAATTCTCACTCCATATAATTATTTCGAATAGAAGCCAAAGATTCAACTTCATCTCAGAAGTAGAGGCTTATTTCGAATAACCATGGAAACGAAAGTTGAACCAACATCGGCAATGGAGAAAAAAAGATATTTCAATCGCATGGACGAAGCATTCGGCATCCTATGTTTATCTATTTCTCCGGAACTACTATTTCATGTTGAATCATGTTCAACTCCAAATGAAGTATGGAAAATTTTGGAAGGATTGTTTGGAAAACAGGATGAAATGCAAGGTCACATTCTCGAAAATGAGTTAACTCATTTAGAATCCAAGAAACTTTGAGACATTCAAGGATTTTTCCAAGGTATTTTAAAGCTTGTTGGTTTGCTGAAAGGATTGCGGATCGACCAAATCCAAGCAAGAAAATCAGTTGATTTCTTTCCATTATCAAACTTGGTCCAAGTATGCAGTATTTCGTCTTTCTACATTCCACACAGTCAGGATCTGCATTGGTCAGCTGGAAGGATGCCTCACTGGATTCTTTTTTCAGTCTTTTTGATTGCATTGAGCAAGGATAAGCTCATCAAAATGGGGCACACTTTAAAAATTCCAAAGCGCATGCACTTACTGTGCATGCAAAAGGAAAGGCAAATTCCAAAGACCATCAGAAAGGAAAAGGGAAGAAGGATCCTGAACCAAGAAAGGGAGGACATCCCAAACCCCCTGATGGATCATCTGGCTCAAAGGAAAGGAAATGAACGAAAGGGAAATCAATGTGCAATTATTGCCACCGTGGTTTTCATCCTGAATCTGCATGCATGAAAAAGACTATAGATCTTATGGTGCAGACACTCCAACAACACAATCTTGGAGACCACATTCCTGAGAATGCTAAGAAGTCTGGAGAAAAAGCACCAGATCCAAGAGGTAACGGGCATGCTTTGATTGCTCTTCATTCTGCACCACAAGAATGGATCATCAATTCAGGAGCTTCACATCATATGGCTTCTTCAAAGGAATCATTTTCTTCTCTACATGCATACTCAGGTCCTCCCATTCTCATGGGGGATAATTCTGCAGTTGCAGCAACTGGACAAGGAAGAGTGCAATTCGAAGATGGAAATTTTGAAAATGTCTTGCATATTCCAAGGCTTTCTGTGAATCCTCTCTCAGTGTATCAGATGACACACACAGGCAGCGGAAGGAAAGTGGAATTTACCCCAGATTCCGTAAGCATTTATGACATGCAAACCAATTTGAAGATTGCATCTGGCAAGGTAAATGATCAATCTCGTCTGTATACATTTTCTGATTTCGTTCCTCAATCAGATTCTATTTTGCTACTTATGCATGCAAATGAAGAAAGTAGGATTTGGCACGAGAGATTTGGGCACTTGAATTTCAGATATATGAAACAGCTTAGTAAGCAAGGGATGGTCAAAGGATTGCCAACCATTGAATTTTCAGATGGTGTTTGTAATGGATGTGCTCTGAAAGCATCCACAAGAAAAAATTCGGAGGGGCATTGCATGGAGGCCTTTCTTCACCTTTGGAACTTGTACACAGTGATCTCATGGGTCCATTTCCGGTGCTTTCAATGAGCAAAGCAAGATATGTGTTGTCATTTATAGATGATTACACGACATTCACTTGGGTTTACTTCTTGAAACTCAAGTCTAAAGTTTTTCAACATCTAAAGATTTTCAAAGCGCATGCGGAAAATCAGTCTGGAAAACGCATCAAGATACTCCGCACAGATAATGGGACGGAATATGTCAAAAACGATATCAAGAATCTTTGTGATGAAGCAGGCATACAGTTGCAGCATACAGTTCCTTACACTCCACAGCAAAATGGCATGGCTGAAAGGAAAAATCGATCTTTGAAAGAGATGGCTAATTGCATGTTGCATGCAAGATCTCTTCTGTCGAAATTGTGGGCCAAAGCTATTAATTGTGCCTCATACATCCAGAACAGATCTCCTCATAAATCTGTTACTGGAAAAACACCTTTTGAGTCTTGGAATGGCATGCAACCTGAAGTTAGTCATTTCTGCATTTTTGGATCTCAAGTATGGGCCCGCATTCCTCCAGAGAAGAGAAAGGCTTTGGAGCCTCAAAGCAAAGCATGCATGTTTGTTGGATATTATGATGAAGTCAAAGGGTACAGATTGCTTGATATCCACATTGAAGAGCTCTTTATTGAAAGGAGTGTAAAGTTTGACGAAGATATTTCGCATGCACCAGTAGATGAACTTGTTACCAAGTTTCCATCACCACTCATTGATCAGTATGCAGATGAAACTTCAGACCAGCATTCTGATGATGATGAGTCTCTTCTTGTGACCCCTGTTAGACCACCAGTTGTTGAACATCAAGATCATACTTCTGCACGTAGTTCGAAAGATTCTCGACCACCTTCAACACAAAAATGGCGCAGCATGAGTGATATCCTTGATGATCCTGCCTCTATCCCTCTGTTTGAGGAAGATCCGCAAGCACTCTTAGTTATGGATCCATCCATGCCCATGCATGCTTATATGATGCATGGATCTGATCCAAAAACTTATTTAGAAGAAAATGGGCATCCTGAATGGGAAGCCTCCATGGATGAGGAATATAACTCTCTCATTGAGAACCAGACTTGGGATTTTGTTCCGCTACCTTCAAACCGCAAACTTGTGAGATGCAAGTGGGTTTACTGGACCAAGAAAGCATCAAATGGCCAAGTTAGTCGATATAAGGCACGATTGGTAGCAAAAGGTTTTCAGCAAGTACATGGTGTTGACTATGATGAGACTTTTGCTCCAGTGGCAAAAATGGATTCCATTCAGCTAGCTCTCTCCATTGCAGCAGCAAGAGGATGGGAGGTGCACCATATGGATGTGAAGAATGCCTTTCTTCATGGTGATCTCGAGGAGGAAATCTACATGGAGCAGCCACCGGGATACATGCAAAATTCATCTCTGGTATGCAAACTAAAGAAGTCTCTCTATGGCCTCAAGTAGGCACCTAGAGCATGGTATGCGAAGATGGATTCTTATTTGTTATCTCAAAATTTTGTACGCTGCAAATCTGATTCCAATGTTTATTTTCTGAAGAAAATTGACTCATTGTTGATCATAGTACTCTACGTAGATGATCTTTTGATAACAGGTAGTTCAGCTTCTGTCATTACTAACATCAAAACTGCATTGCATAAGCGGTTTTCTATGACCGACATGGGCTTGCTAAATTTCTTCCTTGGACTAGAGATCCATCAGCGTGATTCTGGCATTACCATTTCTCAACCAAAATATGCCCGAGATCTTTTGGCACGATTTCACATGAGTGACTGCAAGCCAGCAGCCACACCTTTCTTATCAGGGATAAAGCTTGAGAATGGCAAAGACACACCATTGGTTGATTGCACATTGTATCGCCAGCTTGTGGGAAGTCTTCTTTATCTCACTCACTCCCGTCCTGATCTCTCCTATGCGGTCGGAGCAGTTTCTAGATACATGCAGGAGCCACATGAGTTACACTGGAACGCTGCAAAGCACATCCTTCGATATGTCCAGGGGACAATCACCTATGGGATTCATTATGCAGCTAATTGTTCTTTGAATCTCATCGGGTTCACAGATTCAGACTGGGTTGGCGACGCCATCGATCGCAAGTCTACTTCCGATTATGTACTTAGTTTGGGATCCGGCCCAATTTGTTGGTCAAGTAAGAAGCAGACTGCCATTGCTTTATCATCAGCAGAGGCCGAGTATAGAGGAGCAGTCAATGCCACTATTCAGGCAATTTGGCTACAACATTTCCTATTTGAGCTTGGGATTAGTGTCCATCATCCAACTGTCATCTGGTGCGATAATCAAAGTACGCTAAAGTTTTGCAGAGATCCAGTGCAGCGGCAGTTTACCAAACACATCGAGATCCACATGCACTTCATTAGAGAACTCATTCATGATGGGATCATCGATCTTCAGTATTGTCCTAGTTCCGACCAGATTGCTGACATCTTCACCAAGACTTTCACTGAGCAGAAGTTTCGATTCCTGCGAGATCGCCTCGGGGTGAAGGACACGACTGCCTAGCAGTTGTCTTTTCTCTACTTTTGCATTATATTTTTGAGGGGGGGTTTTCTTCCACTGGGTTTTCCTCTTCCCTCTTTTTTATGCATTGTATATGGGTACCTAAAATGGCCGTGTTGTCGGGACTCATTCATTTTGCATCACACTCACCCTAAGTTTATGCTTAAGGGGGGGTGTTGGTGTACATGCACTTAGACTAGTTGTGCATGTGTACATGCACATACATGCACTTAGACCAGCTGTGTTGGTGTACATGCACCTAGATTAGCTCCAGTTAACTTATTGCTTTGCATGTGGCACATGTACACATTAGCTTTAGTTTAGCTTTAGTTATTGCATGTACAACTAAGCTTTAGTTAGCTTTAGTTATTGCATGTACACATTAGCTTTAGTTAGCTTTAGTTAGCTTTAGTTATTGCATGCACAACTAAGCTTAACTTAGTTGCTTTTATGTATTTATTCTAAACCAATATCGTAGAATCAATTAATTCTTTTCTCAATTCTTGCTCGCTTCCTTTCTTCTCTTGCAAGCTTGTTTATTGTTTTGCAAATCTAGATCAGTGCATCTCAAAATCTTACAATTTTGCATCAGGTGGCGCTTCTGAAGTATCTCTCAAAATCATACTGTAGGAATCTCTTTAATGATGACAACAACAAAATTTTATACGATGAGTTGATTAATGGTCTCTGAGAAAATGGCTTTATGTAAGAAAATAATCATATGAGTCACCTTGCCTATTTTCATGCACAGGGATAGTGAAAATAATCCATGAAAGCAGATAACACTTCCACAAACATAGGTGCACTACACAACAACTCTCTTAAACCTTACATGGGAACGAATCCTCATAGAGAAATTTACAAATTCTCTCAATCCCACTGGATCCACACTATACCAGACTCGGATACCAAATGAAAGATTGGACAGAGTACACAACGGAGTACATAACTCAAACACGCAGCTTCGACTGTTAACAAAAATGAAACGCCTAGCATGAGAACAGTAACGAGCCTAAAACACTGACATGAATAACTTGCAGCTACAGCTGCATTACAACCGTGACTCTGCCTTTCCGCTATGCCTCATCTCAATTTATACACAAAATAAGTTGGTTAATTGTCCCTTCAATATGAAAGGGTTACGGCGGCGATGGCCCTTCGAAGTTGAACAAGTTAAGGTGGTGAGATGGTGTGCGTTAGTGCGTTGGTGAATTGAAAAGGGGTCATAATTATCTCCAACATTCAGAAACAATCCTACAACCAACCTTTACTGAAACAAGAAAATAAAATGGAATGAAAAAGGTTAACTTGGTATCATGAATTGAACAGGTTATACTTGTCAATTTGTGTAAACCTTTATTTTGTAAATTATAACAATTTCATATTGGGTTGAAGGTATTATTTTTGGCCATGTAGAAATCAGGGCATCCTTAAAATTTTATGCAAAAGAATCCTAATGGCGAGTAAGGAATTGAGAGTTAGCATTGTCCCAAGGGAAGGGTCGCACTCCAAACTGCACAATGGAAAACTTCTTTATGGAATCCTCCATCTCTGAGTATCGAACATTGAATATGTCGAATTCAAAATGCTCCAATGAGAGTGCGTTGGTGATCCCCATCATCTCCAAATCAATCAAAATTAAATGGAAATCTCTAATAAGCACCTCAATTTATTCCACCGTCGAAGGGAAATTGCTCATGGTCACATTAGCCATTACCAAATGTAATAGATTATATTGCAATTGAATTGAGACGGAAGACAACTTTTTGAGAGTTTGAGATAAAATCCTTGCCGCCTTGCTCTCAACATCACTTCTTTTGTATTATTGTTGCTATGTATGGCTCATCATTTCCACTTCAATTCTGTGGTTTTAAAATTCTTGTGAAACATTATTTCGTGGAAAAAACACTTACAAATTTTCAAAACATAGTTACAGAGTGATGGAAAACTTCTACTAACGAAGTAGTCACATATTAATGATGTTTTTCTTAAAAAAAATAAACAGTTAAAAATAAGTTTTACCCACTTTAAAACACATCATAAGAGATGGTCATTTAGAATTTTAAACGTAAAATATGAGAAAAAATGCCCTATAACAACCCCTAAAATTCCAGCCGTGGTTGTCGGGCATCACTAGAAAAGTAGAGTAGTGGTGAAGTGATGACAACCTACTCATATCATATTAAGCCATATCAAATTGACTCGGTAAGATACTCCCTTCACAATTATTTGGATGCCTTTTTGATCTCCTTACAAATTTAGGAATCTTTAGCATTTATAATCTTCTCTTCATCTTAGCTATTCCCAATTTCCTTCCTCCTTTTATTTGTCTCTGGCGGGGTGTTTTCTTTGTTGTCCTACCATATCGATAATGGAGTAAGTGCAACAGCCAAAGCTAGGATACTATGTCAATATAAACAAGAGAGAACACTCCATCCAACATTGTTTTCTAAGCCTGATGTACCATGTGTTGTATTGTACATTGGGTATAGGTGTCTGTATTGTGTTGTGTTGTACACTGGGTGTAGGTGTATGTGTTGCCTATCAGGTGTAGGTGCATGTATTGTATGATGTTGTACAATATCTATGGATGTACATGTTGTGATGTACACTATGTGTATGTGTACGTGGTTCAAGAGAAGGAATTGGGTGCCTTTCGGGTGTGGCAATTAATCTTGTATATGAAAAGAAAGAACAAAGGTAGAAGCAAAGGACCAATTCAAGGATAAGTATCAATAATTCATTTCAGTTTTATTATGCATGTGATCTATGCTTATGATTTCTGATGGTTACATGTGATCTATGATTTTTTGTTTATGATTGTTGCATGTGATCCATGATTTTGATCTATGATGGTTGTGTTTTGAGCTAATCATATGTGATATGTTTATACATGATGATTTGATCAAACAACTAGTTTGACGTGTTGTGACAGGGAGTAAATATGATTGCAAGTGTACCTTATTGACAAGCCACCAATGAGGTATGATTTGAATTTATTCCAATGTTTTTTGAGTCTAACGACAATTATGTGCTTGGGAAAGGAAAGAATCAAAATGCTCGGTTGGGTGGTTGAAACCAACTACAATACTTAGCAGCATCAGTCAAATGAAAATGAACATGCAATAATATGTTGGTATAGTACTTCAAGAGCAGGGCCATTGTCAGACAATGATACCCAATAGTGTCCATTTCTTTCCATAAGCATGTTATGACCGGTATGATGGTTTTGAGGAAGGTATGCGCCTTGCTTTTTGTATATTCTGATGTGAGGAAGCCTTGCCAAGGGATGGACTGCTTGGGATGGGGTTGTTAGCAGAACTTGGAAGGTGTGTGATTCCACAGAAGGGGGTGACCAGATTTCCTGAGGGACTGTGTAGCAGAGAAGGGAAGGTCGGGGATGGATTTATTTTGTTCATTAACATTTCTAGATGGAATCAAATGCACATTAGGAGTGTGCCCTCGAAAAATGAGCTGGTAATTTTTCACTGAGAGGACAAGTGGCGCAAGGATTGTAGCATTGGATAGTGGATGGAGTTTGACTTTGGTAGTGGATTATGGACTTCTTGGGAAGGAGGTGAATTCTGGTACTACTCTTGAGGGTGGAGGTGTGAGCCTCTGGATTCCCTTGTTGCAGATACATGCATCATATCCTTTTATTTTATGGTTGAGAAAATGTGCATATGTGTATACTATTGTAATACTGTATCAAGCTTTATTTATAAAGATCCATAAAAGGTATGGTTATTTGTTAGTTGAAGCAAATTTGCATGAGTATATGTGGTTGTTATTGTGAATGCCATAATGAGCTATTTTATAAAGCTCCAATAAATGATATGCCTGTCATGTTTTCAACAATGGTCATTGTAAATATTGCAATGAGTTGTGTTATAAAGCTCCATGGGCAGTACGTTTTTCTTTCAACAATATTGTTGGTTGTAGGTGTCATTGAACACCGAGGATGGTGTTCCCCCAATGGGGAGGGTTCTGTAATAGCCTAGTTAAAAATCCATGTAAGCGATATAAGACCAAGGTCACGAGATATGTATTCCAACCTGAGTGCTGGGAAAAACAATCCTAGCAAATGTTAATTTCGGTTATTATGGGTAAAGAAAAATGGCAAAGGAAATGGAAAAGGCTTTGTAAAGGCAAGAGGCATTATTTGGCATTTATTTATGAAAATGATGGAAATTAGGCGAAAAAGAAGGTGAAAGGTCATAGGTTGCATGTGAGGAGGAAAATGAAGGAAAATAATGAAAAATGAGGAAAATAGAGGGCTCATTAATTAAAACGTTTATGAGGATCAATTGGCAAGATTTTTTCAGTTCACACTTTTGTTAGTTTAGTTTTGGATCTCTATTTATTCTATCTCTCTAATACTCTTGGATATTTAGAGTTTTCATGGATCACTCTTCGAAGAGTGTGGAATACTTGGGATTTGGAGCAAGAAGGCAAAGGAGAAGCAGGGAATTGCAAGAGGACATCGGGATCAACAACTACGAAGGATTTTTCTTGCAGGTACTGAGTTGCATGTGTGATTTCCTTGCTAGTTTTGGCATGCATGTGGTTATTTGGTCATGATTTTTCATTGTAATGGAGGATTGCCTAGATTGATAGTGATTTTGCCTAGACTTTCCATTTCCTGGTTAGTGATGGTGTTGTGGTTTTGCTTTTGTTTTTTGGTTGGTTTTCTTGTGCCTTTAGTTGTGGGTTGAGTTATTAGTTCCTGGAAGCCTTGGTTGGACAAATGCTTTGGAAGCCCTGTAACAACTTGGGTTGAGTTACTAGTGTTGAAAGCCTTGGTTGGAAAAATGCTCCGGAAGCCCTTGTTGGGTTGAGTTACTAGTCCTAGAAGCCGTGGTTGGAGAAACACTTTAGAATCCTAGTGGCAGCTATGGGTTGAGTTACTAGTCCTGAAAGCCCTAGTTGTAACAAATGCTCTGGAGCCCTGGACAACTTGGGTAGAGACTAATATGGTGATGGTTAGTGATGTCCGACCGTGAAGTGGAATCACTGGTTGAGGGTTGAGGTGGGCTGGCGTCTAGAAGCCCTTAATAGTTTTGATTGATTTGTTTTATGAGATCCTACATTCATGCTTGGAATATGGCATGGGGGTGATTGGATGAAAGAAATATTTCGTTCAGCCTAGTCTATGGTTAGATGGTTCGGGGAAGTCCCACACCTGGTCAGCCTATGTTATCATCAATAAGATATCTCTTTCTCCTTGGTATTTTATGGGTAAATATACTTGTTTATATGTGTCTTATATGGCTGCTATATCCTTGATATTTTTATCAGTTATGAGTAAGTTTTATGACAATGAAAATGTATGACTCTCATCATGTGTTGGTTAATCATTGAATGTATAATTAATATATGGTAATGTAGTTATTGTGATGTGGCAAAAATTCTTCTTAGTGATTCTCAGATAAGTGTGAGACCCCTATGACCAGATATGTTGTTTAAACATGTAGAATGCATATTTGTGACATGTTTGAAAAAACACATGTCATGGCTAGTAAGGGTCTATTCAAGTCCTTGTTCAATTATTCACATTTTTATCACAATTTTGATGTTACCATTCATTTCTAGAATTTTCATATAGTTCTAGGCAGTGCCCTAAGTCCTGACCCTAAAACCGTGGCATAAAATTTGGAGTCATTGGCACAAAACTACCCGAAAAAGTCCCCAGTAGCAGGCTTGCCTTTGCTATAGGAGCAACTGCAGGTTCCCAGTCATATGCATTCCGATGTAAAGGGAGCGACTAAGGATTTAATGCAACAAAATGTTAGTTTTTCCTAGGAGTTGGTCACGTGGATGGGTTGGATGGATCCTGGGGGTTCTGTTGCACGTGTATAAGGTTAGGTTGGTTGTGTTCAGTCGGTTCTATTTCCTTAACTACTACATAAGGAGTTGAACCATATCATAGTAACTCTTTGTCACATGTTTACCCCTGTTGGACTGTTACTTGGGTAGATGTGGGAGGAGGGTGTTACACATTGCTCACCCCTTTGCAGACTTTCTAATCTGTCTTGCATCTACCACTGGTTGTGTTGAAGATCATTCATGAATGAGACGATCATATTTTGGTAATCATGTCATCTCTTATGATTTTTTTAGAAGCATCTTGAGATATCCAAAGTGGTTGCCAAATTTTTGGTGATTAGAAGCTCAATCATTAAAGTTAGTTGTATTGATAGGGAGAGGGTCTATAGCCTCACCTTGACCAATGTTTTCCAGGTGACACTAACTTGAATCCCCTTGTGTGCTAACCCCTTTCCTTACTCTTCCTCACTAACGTGACATCTTGTATTTTGCTAGGAAACAAAAAGGCTAGGATATTCAGATGTTATGGATGAGCTAAACTAATAGAGGCTTCCACATCAAAGAAAAGTCCAACCCACTCTAGAATAGCATAAACTCACCCAATGTTGTAGTGCAATGAACTAGGGCATAGTCCTAAAAGAAACTATCTAAATATATAGTCATAAAACACAAGAGAAAATATACAAAACCCGTAAGAAGCCAACCAGAACAAAGATATAGATGCATGAAACTAGTCTCCTAGAATTCCTACTCAAGCTTGACCTCCAAAACTCAATGAACAAAAGAAAGACACAAATCAATAAGCCACCCAATAATAACAAAGAATGGTTAAAAGGCCTAATTAAAAATATGAAATATGATAGCAGTAATCAAATTGGACTGTAGAAGCATTCCATCATACCTTGTTATTGAATTGTGAATCTGGAAGAGGGATGTTGTGCACTTCTCCACATTCCCTATGATGAACAACAAAATAAGATCTTATAAAACTTAAAAATTAAATAATGTTTAATTTGCAGATGTAACATGTATTTGCATACCTCTTTTTAATTCATTTTCTATACCTTACATCAATGTAGATCACCATTGGTTTAGTGGTTGTCATAGTCTAGGTGAAAAGTCTCATTTTTCCCATCTTTCTGTAAACAAAAAAATATTTTTCCTAATTTAAAATTATTTTTCTAATTTAATTTCTGTATTTCTCAAAAGTTGAGAAACAATTTTAAAATAGGAAAAAAGGAATTACATGATTAATATCTCTAGAGACTCTGAAATTGGTTATGATGATTTTCATGATTGATTTGAAATTGCAGTTGCGTTATCTTCCTGGAACTATGCTCTTTGACACAAATTTTACCATTTAATGTTGGCAATTCAATTGACACCCTCTCTATTTATTTTGAAGTAAATGGACAAGCCGTGATGTTAACAAATTGAACTGTAATAAGAATCATGAATATGCATTGAATAAATAATGTGAGGAAGAGGATGTATGTGTGGGAGAATGGATGTGCGAAGGGAAGTAAAAAGATTAAAATAAAAAATGCACAAATAATTTGGGAAATCAAAATCTACTCTAACAGTGTAACTTATTTTTTCATTTCAAACTTCTACATATTTAGCTATGTGGAGTAAAGGATGTGCATAATAGGGGGTATGTGTAGGATAATTGGCGTGTAAGAAGATAGCATGAATATCTAAGCATCCATTCTAGACATATCTACTATCTACTAATATTGGATAAATAGTATATGAGAATATGAGATTTTATGGACTTTATAAGGTTGTGTAATGAGATAAAAAGTTAAATTGAATGTGTAAAAGGGCTATGTCCGCACACATTCTTCCTCCTCACACTTCTTCCACACACCTCCATCTCGCACAAGACTTCTAAACATTAATTTCCACACCATGTTAGACAAATATTTCCCTGTTTTGTGAGAATGTTTTATCGTTATTTTCAGACGCATATTAGTTGAAAATTTAAGAAAGGTTTTTTCAATGACATGCAATTATATGGATAAACAAAGCTGTATGATTTCATTTCATGTTTGATTTGAAACACAAACACATGTAAGAGACGTTTATGTAGAGGAATGCATGTACAGAAAGAACACAAATTTTCTTCTACACACATGAAAGATTTCTAGGACGCATGCTAGCTATGGAGAAAAGTTATTAGCCAGCCCAAAGGTAGAGCCAATCACGTATTCCCCTAAACAAGGATGCTTCTTATTCAATATTAAGCCCTTGTTGGTTCAAGTCAAACACAATAGATCATTGTCCATGATTTCAATAATTAATTTTTATTTATTTATATTTTAATTTAATTATTCATCCATTTATCACAATGGATAGTGTCACTAAACAAAAATAAAAATTACTCAATATTGAAATATAGTTCAATAGCAATAATTAGATCAATATTTTTTTTTCCAACCAAAAGAGACAACTCTCAAATGAATATTTGCAATAATAGTACTAAACTTGTTTTATTACTTAACTATTTCCAAGACCAAATATGCATGATCCATCTACATGTTGTGCCACTTGTGTTTCCTTCAATAGTTATCAAAGTGATAAAAATGGAAAAAGTACAACTAATTTATAATTATTATATTTTTATAATCATTGAAAATTTCAATATTGACATAAATTCAAATAACAAAAATAGTAAACAGTGACTAGATTACGCACAATCAAAACAAATGCCATAATTGATGAAATTTGGATCAATTATAATTGATGTTTTACTACATTCAATATCATTCTGTCTAAATAGCCAATATAATAGATAGAAATATACCTAGGTGGATTTTAAGGTGATGTTCTTGAGTTGATCACCATGATTACCTTGCATTGGAAACCTTTTTTGATATATACACAGCCTAAGAAAACATAAATGTGATATTTACTCCTTTACTTTGCACATACTTATGTATTTCTTGGAAGAAATTATAGAGTTGTTGTCATCCCCTTCTCTAATTTGATACCTTTAATGGCTACTAGGTTTGAGTATTGAATAAGCTACAATCAAAATCACTCACCTTTTTTTTATTGCATTACAGAGGTCTCTAAGCGTCTTCATTATCCTCATTCACAATAAGACAATAATTGAGCAGATAAGACAAAGAGTACCATAAATGCTTGTGTCATGAAGAGTACATCTATAAGCTATGAGTTTCTTAGGGATGTCAATTGAACTTGTTACTCCATTCTTTTTTGTTTATTGAGCTTTGGCCTTTGGTCTCGTAAATATTACGGGCTTATTTAGTCATGTATACTATATCATGCTTCTTTCTACAACATTCAAACATGAATACTTAAGCTTTATCTTCCATTTCTCTTTTAGATTCTGAATGAGGGTCCATATTTCATTGGATTGTGTTCTCTCGTTCACTCTGACTTGGAAAACATTTAGACTAGAGGAACCTGTTATAATTTCTTCTTACTATATATTTTTTATCTCAACCCAACAATAATAGTAAAACATATTTAGCCTATGTTTCGATGTTTTTCATAAACAACATAACGATCCAAGAACTCTGTAGCACGAACAAATAAATGTGAAAACTTTGTAGCATGAAGAAATAAGAACTTTGTAGTATGAACACTTCTGAATTTGATAATACTTGTCATTAAGATCTCAAAAGATGTCAGTTAATAATAGTATTAAACCTTAATTTTTTTTTTTTAATATCCACTAATTTTCACTGTAGGAGGTTGATATGTGTGGAGGGGGAATGTATGCAGAAGTGTGGAAGTGAAGGAACAAAGGTTCTCCCACATATATCCATATTCGCCACATATTTCCAATCTGCTATGAAAAATATTGGTTGTGGAGCCATGTATATGTTCTTGATTTGTTACAACTGGTAAATGTTATTAAGCACTCGAACAATGTCCTGATTACGCATCGATTCACAACATAAATGTTGAAAAGACTTTTATAATATGGATGGACACAAACTTATTGATATGTTTACAACCAATAATCATTACACAATTCATTGGAGAAAATTCTTAAGCACTCAAATGATATCTTTATTGTGCATGGATTTGTCGAATAAATTCTAAAAAGACTTGCATTTACTGGGAGGGTATATTTTGTTGATCATAGTATTAATCCTTAATTAATAATTTAACATTCTATTAAGCACTTGAGAAATGTATTGATTATGTGTCGATTCACCAAATAAATGTCAAAGAGACTTACATTTATTGGAAATGACACATATGTTAGTCATAAGATTAAGCCGCAATTATTTTTTTAATATACACTAATCTTATCATGACAGGTTAATTGAGTCTATGTGACATTTCACCAAGACCTTACTACCAAATGGGGCAATGTCTGGAAGGAGTGTGAGGAGGGGGTTCACACATCCTTTTAATCTACTATGACATATATTGGTTGCAGAGCCTTGTCCATATTCTTTATACATTTAAAAGAAGTAAATTTTATTAAGCACTCGAATGATGTGCTGATCACACATCGATTCACAGAGTAAATGCTGAAAATACTATTTTATAATATGGGTGGATAGGATATTCTTTGTTTGTTTATAACCAATAATCATTAAATAATGCATTGGAATAAATGTTATTAAGCACTCAAACAATGTCTTAAGTATGCATTGATTCATTAAATAGATGTTAAAAGTATGACTATGCCTTAATAAATTTTGTAATACTAGGTGTGGATTCCTCTACACCATAGTCAATATCCATCAAGCATTTATGTCTCAACACAAATTTTCCATATATGGACACCCTGCACATTTTTCCTTTCTCACACATTTTTCTACTTAATGATTTCAATAGTTTGTATGTTGACTATTGTCATTACAAATATTTTGAGGTATAATATTTAGATAAAGTACATCGATTAATGTTATGATTGCAAGGATTAACACTAATGTTTTTCTAGGACACCAAATCGCTCTTTTTATAGAAAGAAAAATGTTTACTTTCTCTAGTGATCCTTGATTTTAGTTCTATAAGGTGAGTTGTTTCAATTGTTGACATGCAAAAACAATATGGATAACATGCTTACATCTATCCCTTATAACAATGACATGTGTTAATTGGATAAGGAATTGCACTAATTCTTCAGTTAAATGACATAAAGTTCCCTATCTCACAGATTCTGTTAGGTTGCTCTCTCCACCAATTCTAAATGATACACTATGAATTCACTTTGAAAATGAATAGTTAAGTCTCATGTGGCTAATGTGTTGTACTACCACACTGTCACTTAATTTGGCCACATAAGCATCTTGCATGTTTCCATGTTTCACGTCATTCGACATATATTTCTTGAGTATTTATAATGTTTATGGAGAAAATTGACTTCTAATCAGTTCATTATTGCATTAGTCAATAACATTTACTATGAAACATTGTGTATTGATGATTGTTTGTAAACAAATCAAGAATCCACAAATGGCGGTATCCAACGTCTGTTGTAGCAAATTACAATAAATAGAATTGTCAACAAATACCAAATGTTGTTTCAACTTACATTGAATGACAGGAACACTACTATACTAAGTCTAATTTATTTTTAAATAAATCATAATATATTTTTCTATTGTTCCACTCTACTCTAAAAAGTGGCATTTTAAAACTGATCTCATAGCTATAGAACTAATCTTAAATTCACATTTTAAAATCAAATTCATAATTTTTTTCATGTGTAGAAAAGTGATATTTGTAGGAGAACCATGATATGTCATCTTATGCACATGTGCACACATTTTTCCTGTGAAACACTTCTTTCGCACACTTCCATATGGTTCTAACTACAGTTAATTTTCACTTTATTTGACACATATATTTGAATGGTCACATATTTGAATTACAAATCCCACTAGTATTTGTCGTAGCATATTAAAAGGATGTTTAGACAGAGGAATATTCATGGGATAACCTATATTCCCCCACTTTTACACCTCCACACACATTCTCCTCCACAAAACACATTACCCTATTCCACATAAATGTTTTGACAAAATGCCACATAAACTTATTCAATCTCTTGTTTTGGGGGATCAACAAATTTAAAAGAGGTTTTCACACCACAAAATTCAAATTTGATTTAATTTAATTTAATTTTTAAATAGATCATAATTTAATTTTCTAATGTTCCATGTTACACTAACATTTGACATTTTAAAACTAATCTCATAACATTAGAACTAATCTTAAATTCACATTTTAAAATCAATTTCATAACTTGATTCATGTGCAGAAGAGAAATATGTGCAGGAGAGCCATTATACATCATTTTTCGGACCCTGACAAAAATTCTCCCCTTTTAACACATTTTTTGCACACTTCCATATAACACAAACTGCAAAATATTAATTTTCATTTTATTTGATACATGAATTTAAATGGTCAAATATTTGAATTATTAATCTCACTAGGATTTTTGTAGTAGATTGAAAGGATGTGAAAAAGAGGAATACACATAGGAGAACTAGTATTCCACCACTTTCACACCTTCGCACACATTCCCCCTCCTCATACTTTTTCTACATTGTTAGAAACCAAGACAATACTGAGAGGGGGGTTGGATCAATATTGTAGGAATTTAAACTTTTCTTTCACCGATAATGATTACTAGGACACCAATAAATACTTCAACAACAATTCACATCAACATCATAAGAAGCACAAAATATAACGCATGGATTCTTCAAACTTTTCTTCAATTTAATTCACAATGACAAGCTTCTACTTCTTGTTACAAAGTTCTCTAGCTGCAACTAGAAGGAAGCTACTAATCCCTAACTTATCAGCTACAACTAAAAGGAGCTCCAACCCTAACTATTTCCTAGCCACTATTAGAAGGAGCTACAACTCCTAATATGCAAGCTACCACTTGCTTGACCTTAATGATTCATCTTTCATACCATTTTCAAACTCAAATCATGAAGGTCACTTCCTTACATAAACAAATAAATTTCTCATGCCAATTTATCAGCATAACCACCTTCAATAATATCTAATTACTGATCAATCCACCATCCACATCAGCAACATCAATCTAGGAATCTCTCAAGCATCATAGAACAAAAAAATTCGATATTTCTTATAAAGAAATTTGAGCTGATATTTTTAGTTATTGAACTTGTAATTATGTTCAACTCAGTATCATGCATATATCTTTATTTTTTCCTTTTTCCTACTTCAATCGTGTCTTCTGAATATTTTCTTTAAGTCTTGTAAACATCCTCCGCTATCTATGCAAGAAAACCTAAGTTAAACTACTCAAATATGTAATTCTGCGATTTTTAGAAGTTTTAGTAGAGATTTTCTAAATTTGGTTGACCTCCAAATTCATCCAATATTGTAAATTTTGTATCTATATCTGTACACTTTTCCAATAACGTTGCCAAGTTATTCATATATGCTCTTAAACTTTTATTCTTTGACCAAATATGGTATATAGCACCAAATTCCACGTGTTGTCGACATGTTCATGATAAAACTTCAATATAGGCTTGAGAACTTTTCTCATAAAACCATCGCATATAACCTTCATTGGGTGCTCCTTGATTCCATGCCTCGAGGTATTTAACCACCAATTATTCAACCTTCTATGTTCATGGTATTATTTTTGCATAGAACCTGGTGCTAGTCCATACTGAAGTGCTCGACCTTTATTTATTGGAAAAACCTTTGTGAAGCAAGCCTTAGATTATCGACAAATTTTTTTCTTCTGAGATGGGTTTCCTCTAGGGTCATTTCTTCTAGGGTTTATTTATTGTTGGGTTAGGTGTCCCGTGGGACCACACGACTGACACTTACACCAATCATATTTTGGCCAAGATGTCTTGTCAACCACATCCTCTCAGAACATAACTATTGTCATCCCCTATTGTTAAACTTCACATGTCTTTGTTTTTGTCTTCTCAGAGCTTTCTGCTAGTACACCCTTAAGTAATATCTGAGGGTCATTTCTTCTGAAGACTAATTTTACTCTAAGATTACATTATTTTGGTGAGACCTATGCCATGCACATGGGCTAATCATATTTTACTCGAGATTTCCTATTTCTTACATCATCTCAAAATTTATTTCTCGGACTTTACTGCTTGTGCTCCCTTCAATATATTCCAAGGATGTTTATTATGAGATTATGTCACCTATCTCCATGCATTTTTCCTTGCTAACATGCATTCTAATAAAATATTTTTTGAGATGGTACCTTAGTGCCATCATGTCCCTAATTAGTTCCTTAGACTTTATTCTTAGCACTTTTTGTTGGAGTCTCTTAGTAAAAACTTCTGAAAATTGTTTATTCCAAGATTTATTTCTTCTAAGGTGATGTGTCTCCCAGCTTCCTTCCACCTCTAATGGTTCCATGTGTAAGTCACTGAGTGGTGCCATGTGTCACTCATTTTCAGCCCACTTAGGTAACCAAAAATGCAAAATCTTCATGTCACATGTCACTTTGTCATTGGTGCCATGTGCCAATGTCATCTTGCCACTATTTCTCCATGTCATCACCATGAGCCAATAAAACACCACCATCTATCTTCATTTTATTCGTCCATTTTTCTAAGGGTATGAAGGAGGAGGGAGTGTCGGGCCTTAGTTTTTCAATGAACTTCTTTGTGAAAAATTAAGTCTCGAGCCAAGTTACCTCTACAACATCCTCCTCCATGACCTTTTCAACATTATCCTACTCAACGTCCTCCATGTTAGGACCAATCATGTTGGTGGTGATGCGAACCCTTGTTGTCTTTTTTGGTGTTGAAAAGGGAGATGTTCTTTCTATTGTCTAGATTCGTCAATCTCTTGATTAGGTATTTGGGAAAAACTGCCTATTGTCGGGCCTCCCCTCTCATTATCGTTCTAGTGGGCATGATCCCCTACAATCTCTCCAATGATTCATGGTAGATTCTTGGTGCACATCCATCACATAGATATACCCGTTGTATAGTGTTTCTCTGCTCCACCAAGTTTAACAAAAATTCCAAACATTCTCCATTTTGGTAAGATCTACTAACTATATCTATGCAACCATTCACTTTAGGGTATTGATCTTTGATACGAAATAACTTCTAATCAAGGATGTCATTTTTAGACTTCCATATACCATTTAAAATCTCTCTCAGAGCCCTATCCATCTAATCAATTTCAAAGAGCACTTGATATGATTTTCTAAACTATAATTTGCTCTAAAGTCTCTGCACCTTGACCATTCCTCGTGCCTTTTTCATCATCTTCTTCATATTTTCCATCTATGACAACATGTTTCTAACATTATCCCCTTTTGGAATTGATGACAACACCATAATAAAAAAAACATATGACAACAACAAACACAAATATAAATAAAAGCCAAGTGTACTTCTCTTACTTCATATAATTCATAATTCTGATTTTTCTCCCCCGTGGATGTTGCTCCCCCTATGATTAAATTCTCCTTTTTTGTAATTATAGTCTATTGTACTTCCCATTTTATGGTGTTACCTCTCACATTTTATTTTATTTTAAGTCCTTCTCCCCCTTTGAAATTAATGACAAAGAAACTAATTTGCTCCCCTTGTCAACAATCTCTCTCTATCTTGCTGATCCTATGCACCTGGCAGCTTTCTTTTGATATGTTAAGTGTTTGTTGGCTACCTTTCTTCCTTTGAAGGAAGATATAGTGGGGGAGATTAAATAGGAACTACAATCAATTTTTTCCTTAAATACTCAAACTAATCTCTTGGGAGAGGTTTGGTGAATATATCAACTACCTACTCTTTTGTAGGTACATACTCCAACTTGACAATCTAATTTGAAACTTTCTCTCTTAAGAAATAGTACTTGATTGGAATATGCTTTGTCTTTGAATCAAAAGTATGGTTCTTAGACATGTTGATGGCACTTGTATTATCACAAATGATAGGGATAGGTTTATAATGTAATACTTGTACATCCTATAAAGTCTACTTCATCCATAAGAGTTGAGTGCAGCGAGAAGATCCTGTTATGTATTATCCTTCAGAAATAGATAGGGATATTGAAACTTTCTTCTTGCTCAACTATGAAACAAGACATTCACCAAGAAAGAAAGCACTACCAGAAATGCTATTTCGATCATCTACATCAACTGCTAAATTAGCATCCATAAATATAATTAGTGAAAAATATTTACCTTGAGTCTACCAAAGTCCATAGTCCATTATGATTCTTATATATCTAAGAATTCTTTTTGCTACTGTAATATGACTCTCTCTAGGGGCTACTTGAAATCCTCCAACAATAGCAACTTCTTGCATGATGTATAGTTTTGCAACTGTCAAATATAAGAGGCTGCCAATAATAGATTAGTATAAAGTTTGACCCACCTTTGGTGATTCATCAATATTGTTGAGCTTGTAACTTATAACCATTGGAGTGCTTACCAAAGAGCATTCCTCCATACCAAATTTCTTCAAAAAGTACTTGAGATATTTGTTTTGTGAGATAAAAAATTCTTTGGAAGATTGTGCAACATGTAAAACAAGGAAATAAGAAACTTCTCCAAGCATAGACATCTCAAATTCGGCTTTCACTTGAGCTGCAAATTGGCAAGTTATTTTATATAAATCACTGGCAAAGATAATATCATCAACATAGACAATCACCACTAACAATTTTCCATCATTAGATTTCACATAGAAATTACTATCAAGTGCACCTATTTTATAACCACACTTGAGCAAATAATTATCCAATTTGGAATACCAAGCCCTTGGGGCTTGCTTGAGACCATACAAGGCCTTCTTTAAATTGCAAACATAATCAGGATTTTTTTAGAGCTGAAAACCATATAGCTTCTCAATGTATACTTCCTCCTGCAAGTTTCCATTCAAGAAAGAATATTTGACATCCTTTTAATATATCTTCAATTTCTTGAAACTAGAAAAATCCAAAAACATTCATATTTCCTATAATCAAGCTACGAGAGAAAATGTTACATCAATGTATAAACCTTCAATTCGTGCATAACATTTTCAAACTAACCTTGCCTTGTGTCTTACAACTTCACCATGCTCATTCAATTTGTTCCTAAAGACCCACTTTTTTCTAATCACATTCTTCTTTGTTCGTCTAGGAACAAGCTCCCAAGTCTGATTTTTCTTAATCTAATCAAGCTCTTCATGCATGGCTTCTAACCAACTATCATCTTATCTATCCTAAGAAAAATACTTTGGTTCCATCACTGATAACAAAGCTATAGGTGCTTGTGTAGGGGGATTTAACACTCTTCTTATTGTTTGTACACCTATGTTCAAGTCACCAACAATTTTTTCAGTTGGGTGGGGATTTTGCACATACCTTGTAGGATTCTTGGTTTTCGTACTCATGGATTGTTCATTATCTTAATCTAAAAGTGGCGCATCAATATTCTCATCGTTGTTGACTAGTTCATTTGAGTTGGTGTTTACTAGCTTATTATCTTCAAAATTGATATGCCCATTAACTTTTACATCAATGCAATCAACTATCCTCTTTGTATTATTGTTTTAGCATCTATAACCCTTTTTATTCTAATAGTAACCAAGAAAAATGCCTTCATTAGGTCTGGAATCAAACTTATCATACTTGTCATCATTTTATTTGATATAACATGTGCTTCTAAACACTTTGAAATGCTTCATTGTTGCAGGTTTTCCATACCAAAGATCATAGAGAGTTTTATCACTATTTGGTCTGAAGTGTAATTCATTTAGAATCACCATTGTTGTGTGAATGGCTTCAACCAAAAATATTTGTTGAACATTTATTTCTCCCATCACGATTCTGGCCAATTGTTGAAGTGATCTATTGGCTCTCTCTGCAACATTGTTTCGCTTGGAGTTTCTGGTATGTTGATTTTCCTTTTGATTCCATGTTGCTTGCAAAAGTCATAAAATTATTTTGAAGTACACTCACCTCCACTATTATACCTTGATTTTACAATCCGTTTCATTTTCAACCATGGCCTTAAAGTCTTTAAACTTCTCAAAGGCCTCTACTTTTTCTCTAAGAAATGACACCCATATTATCCTGCTGAAATCATCAATGGTAAGCATGAAATATAATTTACGTGAAGGGTTTTGAGTTCTTGAAGGACCACATAAGTCCATATGGATCAATTTCAGTTGTCTGGTTGATTAATTATCCTTTGACTTGAATGGTACTCGAACTTGTTTACCAATATGACAAGACTGGCAAATAATATTATCTTGATTTGAAAGCTTTGGAAGATCTCTAACAACATTATTCTTACTTAATTTGAAAATCTGATCAAAATTCAAATGTCCAAGTCTTCTATGCCATAACCACATGTCATTAATTTTTTACAAACAACACCTCTCTGTCTTTTCTTTTAGGCCATAGACATCATTATTTATTCTTACACTTTATCTACTATTTCTCCAATGCTTGTAGACTTGATTTGACAATATTTAGCGTTCAACAACACATCATAACCTTTGTTACACATTTGAGACACACTTATTAAATTGTGCTTCAACTCTTCAACATAGAACACATTCTTGTCTTTACTTCTGCGATTGGCTAGGCTGACAAATCCTTTGCTAAAAATCTTATTAGGTGTATTATTTCTAAAAGTAACATTAATTTTCTCAACTGGTTTCCATAAAGAAAACTTACTTTTGTCTCCTAAAATGTGCTTGTAACAACCACTATCCGCATAACAATTACTTCCTTCATTTTGAGCATATAAGACAATATTGTAGTTCTCTGTATTCTCCTTTTCTTTCCATACTTTGGGTTCCTGGCTTGTTTGTTTGATATTTGGATCAATCCTTTTATATCTATTTCTGTAATGTGTTGCTCTATGTCCAAAATTTTGAGAGAAATAACACTGAATTAGATTATTCAAATGAGTGAATGGATTTTTGTAACTGGGTCTACTCTTACTTTGCCTAATAGATTTATTATTTGGTTGTTAATTTCTTCTTCATGGCCTAAGTTGTCTAAATGATAGATTCACCGTGCAATCTATTTCCTTATATCCATAATTTGTACCAGTAAATAACCAGCCTAGAAATATGTCTTCATCCTTGGGATAAAATCAATTTCTGAACATTGATTAAGTTGTTCTTTGTGAAATTAATTTTTGACTTTGCAACATTGTTACTTACTTTCTTTGTGGGATTTGATCTATGTTCAAATTGCCCCTCTTGTTTTGTTGTTTTTGATTTGTCTTTTGCTACAAATTGGGCTACGTGCTTCCTTTTTCTCCTTGCTACTACATTGCAAAATCTTTGGCTATTGCATTGTCTCCATTTGTTGTTGCTTACACAAAGGTAATAGCTTTATTTCCCTTTAAATTAGTTGTTGAGCTTGACTTGACATCAAATCCAAGACCTACTCTGTTATTCAAGACCATATAAGCATCAAGGAGCTCATTCAAAATTTCAATCTCTTTTTCAAATTTTACATTAAAGCTTAGCTGGTTTTTTCCTTCTCTATCTCTTTCCTTAGCAAAACAACTTCTCCTTCAATCCTTTCACATGCTTGATTTTTCTCATTGAGATGTTGATTTAATGTTTCTTGAATATTATTACCTTCTTCAATTTACAGGAGGAGAGGTTTAATAGCTTCAACTTTTTCCTTGATGAACATTTCATTTTAGGTTTTATTTTCTTCCCTAGCCTTTGAATCTCTTCAAGAGTACTCACCAACACTCCTTCTAAGTCAACCTTGTTATGTGGAAAATTCACTTGCATAGAAAAAAATGAACTCCCTAGATCTAGTGGCATGATCTAGAAACAAGGGAAAAAATATCTATGTTTTCTTTAGAGAGATTAGAATACAGAAAAGAGACCTACCTAGTATCTGTAGTAAGCCCTTCTCTTCTCGTTGATTGTAAGCTCTAACTCTAGCTCCAACTTCTATAAATGGAACCTGCAAAACGACTAAGTAAGAGAACTACAATATCCATAGAGGATAAAATAATGTCTCCAATCAATGAGTCAAATGGCACTAAAGCACATAAGCATCAACACGACACAAGTATAGGAAAACATAGCACTTTTTGTATTAATAAATGAAGGAGAGAGTTATAACCATTTATAGATTCTTGACTTTGTAGATATGTCCCCAATTGTCTTTTCCTTCCTTACCACAAAGAAAACCTTTAAACTCAACCCTAATGCATCAATGTATGATGATTCTTTAAGCTCAAAGTAGCAGCATTAGGGCACTAATAATCTCTAGAATCCTACCCAAACTCTATGGGAGGTAGTGAATTTATAGGGTAAAAGTGTTAGTTTAGGATTTACCAATCTTTGCTTGAGATCCACATATGAAGGAGGATAGGTTCTAAAGGTAAGAGATAAAACCTCTAGAGTAGGAATTCAAGACATTTATCAATGATAAATGGTTAAAACCACCTTATAAGCTTCTGGAAGGAGAAGTTTCTTAAATATTTTTTTATTTTTCCAGAAATTATAGAACCATCACACCTTCAAAGGAGAGAAACTTGCATTGGTCAATGAGGGTGCTCAGTTATGCAACTTGCAACCATTGTAGGTGGACTGAAGTGGAGGGTGCGTTGGGGCCAAAAACATAGTTTTTGAGTTGATTGACCTAGAAACTTATACTTTTTGGAGAGGTAATGCTTAGGGATTTGCAGAGGGATAATGACAAGGTGTTAAGGATGTTGATTAATCCAGTTTTCAGGCCATTTAATTGGATGCAACAAAATGGCCTGTAACAGATGCCCCCTTAAAGTACAAAGTAAGAAGAAGTGGTTGAGGATTGAAGTGATTTACCTTGTGACAAGTCCGGATCGAGAATATATTGGTCAAGATCATCATCTGTTACAATAAATACTATGATCTTGATATCATTACTGAGGAAGGCATACACATACTCAGCATATAAGCCATTATACATGTATAATGATCAATAAGTCTTGTCCATTGATGACAAAGTGTGGACACACGCTTGGATGATTGCCTAAATGATCATAGCCATCATATTTTGTAATCTTGTATGAATCCTAAAATCATAGCCTAGATGGTTGGAACTAGATTCAGGGTCTTCAACCTCGTCACTCGATAGTACGAGTCTAGCCATGTGAATAAATGAGTTAGAGTCGAACATGGTAGACACCGTCTGATTATAAACAAATGATGTAATTTATTAAAAAATGTGAGGGGAACCAAAAATAATCATAATGGCCCTCAAGGTACTATAATACAATCCATGAGGCGTGAATGAATGATTTGAAGTCGAACAAGTTACACAGGATATCTTGGTCAAAGGCCAATGATGAAAACATGTCTCCAAAAGCAAGGAAACTTTCCATTGAGGTATGCAAGCTCCGAGGCACTTAAGGGAGTTTCTAAGTTAACTTCCTGGACAATCAGTTGATGTCGATAGGAAGCAACTTGTCGTAGGAGGACCTTGATGTATCCCCTATCAATGACATGAAACGAGTATCGAGATTTGAGACATGAAGATATTAAGGCAGAGATGGTTCATGAACACTAGAAATGAAAGAAGGCTTAAGAGTATTGTAGAAAATGTCAATTGAAGGATTTCTCTTCAAGATATCAATGAATCTTTATGGTGTTGGAAGCATTGACTCAAAACCAATTACGAAGGCTTTCAATATGGTGTGATTAACCAAAGAGGAAAGCATATTTCCCAACCCAATAGTCATGGAGACGAAGTGAAAGAGTATCATGTTCAAGAGAAACTTGTTGCCATGAATAGGTAAAATTCCCTATTTTCCCAATTTCCCAACCATTTTTGGTCAGTACCTTTCTATTTTTGACAAGCTTGAGGAGGATAACATGTGTTTGATCTATAAGTTCATCCTTTGTATGAATCCTTCTGAGTATATTTAACGAATCCCAAGAAGGAGTGGTTCAGTCTCGTCAAGTTTGCAAGCCCTACACTTTTTGATGATTAGGAGTCCAATGAAGGTGTAACTTGACTTCTTTTTCATATTTAGAGAGTTTTAAAAGGAGGTGAAAAATGAAACTCCAATGGTTCCTTTTTGTAAATTTAGTCTCTTGAGTCTGAAAAGGAAGAAAATAATACTTAGGAGAACCTTTTAGCCATGTTCGAGTAGAATATTCCTTTTTTGTAAATAGTCTATTCTAGTCCAGAAAAGGGTTAAACTTATATTGGGCAGACCTCCTTTCATTTACTTTAACGAGTTCAAAAAGACAAGTGCTCGACAATCTTTTCATGTTTTGGGACTCTGAAAAGTGTTGAAAGAGGACTCTGACGGTTTCCTTTTCATAAGTTTAAAGAGGCCAAAAAAGTGATAAAAGTGTGCTCTTTCACCAAAATGGCTTGTATTCAACTTAAAATATGCATTAGATCCTTCAATTAATTTTTAACCTGCATAGAATACCACAAAAGGATTAAAAAATATATGTCATATGGTAAAACTTAGGTCAAAATACTGCAAATATATTAAAATAATGATTAATTGACCATAAATAGTGAAAATTAAAAACATTTCTTTACAATTTTCATTTTTACCTCTTGTGAGTGAGCTTTAAGTGCATTTTACCTTCAAACTTTAGTAGGTGATTGGAACCAATCCGGTGGACCATTTCCAATGTCGTCAAATCTAGGTAGAAGATCTATCCTTTCTCTCCTTTTTCATAGTTTTTATTTTTCATTTGGTGCAAATTCTTGAGAGTTCTCAGTGATTTAAGGTCTAAAATTCCTCCCTATACCCATCACACCCTCTCTATATTGAAAGGTGCACTGGATTTGCCTAATATACATTGGGAAGAGTGGACCAACGCACCTGCTAGGAAGGACATGTGCACTTGGTCGCTTTATCTATTGAAAGGCGGATGCGATGGGCTCAGTTTTGGAAAAAGCTTTATGTTTTCAAGTTATATTTCTCTCAAAGTTTTTCACAACGCTGATTCTAAGTGTTTTTATTGTGATTTTGCAGCTATTCACCAGAGAAAAAATGGTTTTGAGTTGGAGAGAAAGAGAACATGAATCTCAATATTTGGTGCTTTAAATGACCAAGCAACAATATGAGCCCTAAGGAACTATGGGCTCCTTAAGTTTTTCTTGGTTCTAGACATGATAACCCAACTTGATTTACTGGAACATTTAGTGAGATCATGGGATATTCAGGGTACTGTCATAATAGAGGTGATGGATATCTATTTCTTGACAAGATTATCTCAGAGAGGCACTCCTATCTCACTGTAACAACCTTGGTGAAAATTCCATGCAATAAAAGTTAAAAGAAATAACCACAGTCGATGGGACACTTATTCCAAGTTGAATGTTGGTCAAGGCATCCTAGGGGGTGTTTGGTTGTTTGTGGCTAAGGAAATTGGCAAAGGAAATTGCTAAGACTTTGGAAAGGAAAAATGGAATTTTTGGCACATTTATTTATGAAAATAATGTAAATTAGGAGAAAAAGGAGGTGAAAAGTAATAGGTTGCATACGAGGAGAAAAATGAAGGAAAATAATGAAAAATGAAGAAAATAGAGGCCTCATCCATAAAAAGGATTACGAGGAGTATTTGGTAACCTTTTGTAAGTTTAGTGTTGGAGTTCTCTCATCATTCTCTCTCTCTCTCTCTCTCTCTCTCTCTCTGTCATACTCTTGGATACTTAGAGTTTTCTTGGAGCACACTTGGAGGGAGTGGCATACTTGGATTCTTGGAGAAAGAAGGAAATGGAAGAGCGTGAAAGCGTAAGAAGGAACTGAAGCAGGAAAAATAATTCTATGAACTAAAGATGGGATCCATGACAAATGATGAGTACACCATTAAGTTCTTGGAATTGTTGAGGTATGTGCCTTACCTCAAGGAGGAGAAGGCTAAGGTTCATAGATTCATTAGTGGACTACCGATTGCATTCAAAGATAGGATTGAATTCGATGAGCCTAGATCATTGGAGGAGGCTATTTGAAAGCTAAAGCATTGCTATGAAAAATCGAAGTGCAACACTAAGACTAAGCCAGGCTGGAGAGGTATTGTAAAGATTAAAGGAAAATGGGATAAAAAGCGAGCAAGGCCACGGGGTGCAGATAACAAGGATAATGTTTCATCACCTAAGAGGTTCAATGCATGAGATAGAGGGCATGGACATCGATCTGAAGAAAAGAATAAGGATGGAGGCCAGAAGCCTATAGAGTGTTGGACTTGTGGAAAAGATCATCGTAGGACTATTTCTTCATCTTCTTTTTCATTTAAACTGTAACATGCCCTTTTTTCTTTGTGTTTGTAGGACTATTTAGCCATTAACGCAAAGATGTTGAATTAATTTGATATCTTCTCACAACTTCTCTTATAGAGTATCCATTTAATTCAACATCATCAATTTCCTTCATCTTTTGCTCCTTTCTCTTACATTAAGAACACTACTCTTGTTGTTTGAATTTACACCTTTCATTTTTATTCATGGAGGAGCACTGCCCTCAATCAAGGAAAATATTTTTGATGGAAGTTTATCTTAAATTTTAGAAACCTAGGAAAATGATACTAATCCGTAAAATACAAACTATAAAATGTCTGCCGATATTTTTGTAAAAAGATTCAAATTTATAATATTTTTACATAGTCTTTTATACAATTTTGGTGATTTTTAAGGTAAAATAATTTTATACTATAAAATTTGACCGAATATTTTTTTAGAAAAAATGGAAAATGGTGAGGGTTTTTTTTTTGAAAAAAACATGGAAAATTAACTGACCTACTAGCATTAGCCCCCTAAATTTTTCTTTTCCTTCAACATTTGCATGATTATTCTCTTTAACTTATGCATAATTGTTCTCTTTAATGTTTTCTTAATATAGATCCTCGACTAATGTATAATTATGTCACTAGGCACCACTTGCCAACAAAAACTTTGTGTGTGTATGAGAGACAGGTTGTTTACAAAATGGGGTATTTGTATAAGGAAAAACTCATTAGAGAAAATTCCAGCCTAAAAGTGCCTATGAAAATTTCATGTTCATAATATGTAAACCAATCAAAATTATTTAAATTTAAATATAGATACATGTAAATATTTTGGAGGGAAAAGAAGAAAACCACTTTTTTAATTGTATTGTTGGATTATCTCATAGATTTACTCAAATTTCAAGTGTAGACACTCGTTGGATGTAGAATTAAATTCCACATTGAATGAGTATCCATTATGCATAATTTTTAGAATAACTACATTGATAAAATTTGAAGATACATTGAAAAGTGTGTTCAACACACTTTTTTAATGTATATTTAATTAAAGATACTTTAGAAAAAAGGTGTTCAATATGATGTTTAAATGTATGTTCAATTTTTATCAATGTGGGCCTTCTCAGAAGTATGCATAATGGGTAGCCATTGGTTGTGGAATTTAATTCCGTGTCTAGTGAGTGTTTACACTAGAAATTTAGTAAACCTATAAGGTGATAACTTAGCCAAAAATACAACAAAACAATAGTTTTCTTCTCTTCCCTCCAAAAATTATCTCTTATTTTATTATTTTAACTATTATTTTATTATTTTTCCTTAGGAGGACACTTTTAGCCTAAAATTTCCTCTAATGACAAGGATCTTTATAGGTTGGAAAATTTGTTCCACGTCAACATTGATAATGTTGTTTTTTAAACCACTTGTAGAAAATGGTTAAAATTTCATCATTGAGGTTGGAGGCAAAGCAATGATTTTCTATCTCCATTATTAATCCAAACCAAGGTTGAAGTTGGGTAACAACCATCCTCATGAATCTAAAATTTATGATAATATTTTATTATGGAAACCTTTCACCTTATATTTGTGTAAATCTATAGGATATCAATTTTTTCCCATTTTTGTTTTTTTCATTCTTGAATACTTTTATTTTGATTATATTTCATTGTATTCTACAAATATATGAATAAATATTACCTCTACTTATCTAGTAGAAATGAATATAACATTTGCATTTCTTTATAAGATTGACTTTTGAAACATACTATGAACTTTGCTTCATTGGTCCATGGTGATGAGTGGATTGTCCAAAAAAAAATGTTGTACAATATCCTGAATCCAATCACACAGTAACGGTATCCAGAAATAGTACCATATATACTATTAACTTATTAGAAAATTAATTGATATAAAATAATGCATTTAAATTATATATCATAAGGGGAAAGGTCGACCTATGATAAAAAAAATAATTCAACATTCAATATATACCAAATTTGGAGGTAAAATACTTTTAGAATATGTTCCCACATGAAGTGTTAAATTTAGGGATATATATATATATATATATATATATATATATATATATATATATATATATATAATATATATATATATATTAGACATAACCTCACTTATTGAATAACTTGGCTCTACAACTCCACTAAACATGTGAGCTTTTTGGTTTCTTAAGCCTTTATTTCTTGTTAATCAAAGTAAACTAAAATTACAAAGAAATATGTTTTCAGTGTTTTCATAAATATGCACATGAAAATATTATAATTTAATGTTATGCTAAAACTCATTTAAGTTATTTACATTGAATGAATCTCCATAGTGACCAGTAGTTTAACTACGTTGTTCCTTATCTCCTTTATAAGAGGAACCAAATACATGATATCTCATTCACAATTAAAGTTCAGTTAAAGCCCTACAATTTCTAGTCATAAGCACCACTTCTATTTGTGACGAAAAAGGCTACTCTTTCATGGATAGAAATAAGCTAGAATACCACATTATCATCTACCACATTATAATTTTCTCACAATCTAGATTAAGAAAGAATAACTTTCAAAAAACAAAGATAAATCAAGATGGCTAAAAGACTCGAATAGATCTCATATGAATTTCCACTATATCTTAACATTAGTTTTAGTTTTAGAAATACAACAATTTTTAATGGAGTATTTCCAAAAATAATACTCATAATAAAACCAATATTTAGATAAATAGAAAGAATTCTATTTGATTTTTTTCCTTTTTAGAAAACAAAGAAAAATCTTTAAGTTTTTTACCATTATAATTTTAAATATGCAATTAACACATTTTGAAATAACTTAATAATAATTCATTTACATGAAATTAAGTTAAATTCATTGTTCAAAGTGATAACTCAAAATAAAATGATAATAACTCAGATAAACATTTATATAATTTAATATTTTTTTAATAATTCTTAATCTTAAAAATAGTTTTTATAAAATAATATATATATAACAATTAACTAAATATTTATAAATTTTAATTATTAAAGAAAAAAATCAATTGTTAATATACTATACTAAGTAAGCATAGCAATGATTTTATACATTGTACATTACCAAATTTCAAAAAGAAGAACACTAAGCACTGGTTTTATACAGCTAACAGTAATTGTTTCATCATAATTGTTTACTTGTATCACTACGTACATGACCCTTTGCAAATTGGATCACATATACATTACTTGTATTAAATTTTTACCCCTTTATATCCACACGATTTTAAACCACATGATTTTAAACCGAAAAAATTGGAATTGTTTATAATGAGAGGTTTTAGAATTTTGGGTCATTGAATTTACTAGTTGAATTTGTATTTCAATAAATCTATACAAAATTCTAGAACAATTAAATAAAACTTTCCAAAAAATCCTCTTTATAAACAAGTCAAACAAAATTTACATTATATAATTGTTTGAAATCATGAAAAAATATTTATAACACAGAGAAATGTTCCGCATAAGAGACAAAATTTACCTTATATAATTTTTTGGAATCATAAAAAATATTTAGAGCACAGAAAAATGTTGCACATAACAAACAATTTCAAGGCCTAGTCCCCTCTCTAGTGTTTAATGAATTCCACGATAAAACCCTTGGATTTTGAAGTGACATCGTTGCCAAGTTGGAATGAGATATGGCCAAGTTAGACATTGCTAATCCATAATGTTACTTTAAAAATTCGAAAACAAAAATTATAAGCAAACCCCAATCATTCTTAATTTCAACTTGTCGTAGAAAATGGATCTTCTCTACAAATTGGCTTACTTTGGCCATTGCTAACTCGTCACGAGGAATCAGTAATCCAGTCAACGTTTTCAATGCAGTCGTCAGCGCTATTGCGGATGGGACCCTGATTTGACAAGATGGACTGGTGAGGAATTTTCTCGCCTAATTAATAGGATGTGCTCTAATAATATTATGTCAAGATGTGGAAGGATGTAATTTTTATTTCTGACTCTATAGTAATATTAATGCTATCTGACATGCGAGTTTTTTAGCCATGAGTGACAGTGATCTTTCTCTCCATGTACTGTCACTCAGAGAACGATGGCTAAGAAGCTCTCTCTCCACTGCTCTCTCTTCACGTACTGTCACTCAGAGAACAATGGCTAAAAAACTAGCATGTCAAATAGCATTAATATTGCTATAAGATCTGAAATAAGAGAAACCTGGTGGAGAATTTTCCCACCTAATTAATAGGAAGACTGGTGAGGAATTTTCTCACCTAATAATATGTGGACGAACTGGTGAGGAATTTTCTCACCTCATTAATAGGATGTGGTCTAATAATATTAGGTCAAGATGCAGACGGACTGGTGAGGAATTTTCTCACCTAATTAATAGGATGTGGTCTAATAATATTAGGTCAAGATGTGGTTTAATGGTCGGTAAGAAACTGAAGTCTCTACCGGTTCGGTAGGATTGTCTTTTAGTCCAACCCTGAGTAATCCAATTCTGAATAACCCAAGTTACCAACACAATGTATGACTGAACTGACTGAGAGCTGGTCTGGATTTCTTCCATTAAAAAAGAGAAATTCCCTCGCCGAACACAACACACTACCGGTCATTTTTCAAACAATTCACATAACGCAACCCATTACCAGACATGGAGGAAGTGGCAGAGGCAGCAACATACCAGGTTTACATAAACTTCAGGACAGTCGACACCAAGAACACTCTTGCGAGTCTCATCTACCATAGTCTCACAAGCCGTGGTTTGCGTGTCTTTTTCTATCAGAGGGAACTTTGCACGGAAGATACTGTCGTCTCTGTTGTCCAAGAAGCTATTAGCAGCGCCTCCGTTCACGTTACCATTTTCTCTGAGCATTACGCTGAATCACGTTGGTGCTTACAGGAGTTGAGATGGATTGTGAGATCATCTCATGAGCGCACCATTCTACCCGTGTTTTTCAACGTCGAACCGGCAGAGCTTCGTCAGATTGAGTGGGGAAGTTTTGCCGAGGCCTTCCGAAACCACGAAGGCAGTTTCAGCATCGAAGAGGTGGAGGGATGGAAGGAGGCCTTGAGAGAAGCCGCAGACATTTCAGGTTTCGTCCTCAAAACGAATGAAAGGTGAATCCGTACTTTACTCCACTATGTTTACTCTTTAGATAGTTTCTAATTCATCTATAATTTTCTCACTTTCCCTAATCTTACTTACAACTATGACTATCTGTTTGCTTTTTCAGCGACCAGGGAAAGTTTTTGGATAACATTGTGAATGATGTATGGAGATTGGTCAGACGGGAGCCGTTGCGGATTGAAACGTATCACGTGTTCATAAACCATAGAGGGCCTGATGCCAAGCTGACTCATGCCAGCCTAATCTACCATCGTCTCAGGCACTGTGGGTTGCGCGTCTTTCTGGATGCGAAGGAACTTAAGGGAGGATCCACCCTCCACGATGCGATCTATGGAGCAATTTCCAGTGCATCAGTTTGTTGGAATGTTAATTCCAACTGCAGGTTGCAGGGCAGCGACGGACGTGGGCAACGTGGTCGGCAATTCACTGTGCGCAGGAGGCCAGCAGCAGGTAAGGCGCCCGGTCAGCAGTCAACGGCCACCCCGAAACCACCGATGCAAACCACAAAACCGCCGGTCTCATATCGCACCACCTCACAACGCAACGTGGTTTCCGTGCATCGAGCTCCGATGCAATTGGGAGCTGACAGGTGTTCAAGCGCTGATGCTGGCCTGACATCAGCCTGTCCAATCCGTCGGAAGGTATCTAGCACCCACCTTACCTCTCCCGATACCCGTCCGATCGTGGTGCTTCTCTGTCCGCCGTTTGATCTCCGGGAAAGGACAGTGCAGTTTAAACCTGTCCAATGTACGCGGGCCCGTCGAAAATTAATATTCTCCATACCTTATGTTTAAACGTCTGACATAGTTTTTGGTAGGGTCGTAAATATTCTACGGCGAAGTTATTATGGTGTATGGGCCGAAACATATGGTAAGTTTTTTTATATTTATTTAATATCACGTTGACCAATCTTTTTGTATGTAAAAACAACAAAACCCGCGGTGATTAAAAAAATGAAGCTGTCTGCAATGTATTTTTTTTGGCATATGAAAAAAAGGGGAGAAGGCAGGGGTCCGCGATATATGAAAAAAATGCGTGTGTAGTTTTTTTTGAGCAAGGGGCAGCAAGTAAAACTGAGGGTCTGCAGAACCCGTGAAAAACCAGAGAGTTACATTTTGTATTGCAGGGAATGCATAGAGGTGCATGAGTATTTGTGGTCTGTAATGTAAAAGTGATTTTCATCCAGCAGAGTAAATTTTGTTTTGTAATGTAAAGATTGCACAGCAGTGCAGGAGAAGGAGGAAAAGTAAATGAAGAAAACCAGTGGATTGTTTTGTCCAAATCCATGAGTTGTTTCACACAGGTGAAAAGGTAAATCTATAACTCTCTGTAATTTTGTTTTCACACAGCAGTGAATGTAAATGAAATATTTACACACAGTGGTGTAAAATTTCATAGGAGGCAGAGTAAGTCTTGTAAAATGTCTTGGTGAATCCCTCTGAGTGAAAGAGGATGAATATGTCTCAGTAAATTCTCAGGTGAAAACAGAGTTTTGGTTTAATGTTGTTTTTGGTAAATCCCTCACAGCAAAGAGGATGAACATGTATTAGTGTGTTTATTTTAATGAATGGAAATCTTTTATGGTGGTGCATTACTCTGTTCAGTGAATTTTTTTTTAAGGGTAAAGATCCTGGAGTTGAGCAAAGGAAACAGAGCATAGGCTCTGTGTTTTATATTTAGATGGTTTTGGTATTTTCCCATCCCATTGCAAACAAACGAAAAATACCCAACACAGTTCACATTGTCATTTTTTCTCAAAAATATGCCGAATCACGTTGGTGCTTAAATGAATTGTGTTGGATTTTGAGATCAGCTGAGGTGCGCACCACTACTATTATACCCATCTTTTGTGACGTTGAGCCTAAGGACCTTCGTGACATTGAAGGGGACGGGCCTTATACGAAAGCCTTTCGGTACCACCAACGGAATGGTGGAATTGTGGCAGAATGGAAGGAAGCGCTGAAAAAAGCCGCAAATATTTCTGGTTACATCGTTAAATCAAATGGAAGGTGAATACATACTTTCCTTTTATTTTCCCATTTAAAACATTGATTTTGGATTATAGATTCTCACTTTCTTCTTCTTCTTTCTTAATCAGTGACTATGGGATGTATTTGGAGCAAATTTTGAGTATTGTATTGGCAAAGGTAAAACAAGGGGAACTCTTAGAAGTGGTTGCACACCCAGTTGGACTGGCCGAAGCGGCTAAGGATTTCCAAAGCAAAACTCAGACTCTAAGCGACACAAAGATTGTGGGAATTACTGGCATGGGGGGCGTGGGGAAGTCAACTCTCGCTAAACATCTCTATAATGTAAAACGTTCTGATTTTCCTCGATCTTCTTTTTTGCTTAACGTGAGGGGAAGGGATTTACCATCTTTGCAGAAGCAGTTAATTCGTGATCTGTTGGGTCATGATTTGGATATTGATAATACCATCCAAGTAAGGTGTATTTTGCAACGCAGTCTACAAGCGCTGCTAGCTCTGATTGTTCTGGATGACGTTGATGATATGGAGCAAATCCACAATCTACTGGATATTGATGCAGTAGGACCTCGTAGTCTGATTTTGCTCACATCTCGTAATAGGGATTTACTCCGAAGATCCCCAAAAGCTTTGTTATATGATGTAAAGCCATTAAATAGACAGCATGCCCTAGAGCTCTTTTGCTTTCATGCTTTCGATCAATCAGAACCAGTTCAAGGGTTTGAAGACTTGGTGAAGGAGCTCTTAGATATTTGTGAGGGGTTGCCTTCATCCTTAGAAGTTTTCGGCCAACATCTTTCTGGCAATCGTGACAAAACCTATTGGAAGCTGCAGGTGGAAAGGTTTTCTAAAAGATTACCAGATGATATAATAAACGCATTAAAAGTGAGTTATGAGGCTTTGCAAAAAGAAGAGAAAGAGATGTTTTTGGACATTGGGTGTTTCTTGGTGGGAGAAGACAGAGAGCTAGCAGTTCGAGTCCTAGAGGGATTAGGTTACTGTTACGTCAGAGACTGTCTTGAAAATCTACGTCAAAAATGCCTTCTGGGATACGATTATGATGCGGAGACTAGTACTTCTGTAAGCAATATAATCAGCGTTTTAGTTTGTTTCCTAGTGGTGAAATCCTATCTTTTGCTATAACTGATTATTTCCCTGGTTGGTACAGATAAAGTGCCAGGAAGAGCACCCTAAACATTGCCGAGTTATAATGCACAATCAACTTAAGGGATTGGCAAGACATATCGCGAGAGAGGATTTTTTCGAGTTCGTCAAGCATAAGCCCCTCCGCCTTAGTTGCTCCAGTGATATAACGGAAATGTTTCAGTTGCAGGTATGCGTGTCAGGTCTCCACATTCTGTCTGATTCCTCTAATAATCTGTATTATAGTTTTGCACTATTTTGAGGAGGCAACCATGTAACTTAGGTTAATGTGATTGTGCTTGTCAGGACGGCTCAGAGTCCTGTTTAACACGAGGAATTCGTATTGTTAAAGATCAGAATCCGCCACAACTCACAAATCACATAAACATTAGGGGTGTTCGCCTTTTGGTGGTTGATCATCCCATAGACTTGTCCTCATTTGCTATGTCCGGTGATTTGATTTGGCTTCGCTTGAACGATTTTCCATCCATCTCCATTCCTTCTACCATTTCATTGGCCAGACTAAGAGTTTTGGAACTTCATGGTTCCGATGACCACCTGCAACAGATATTCGATACAGTTAATGAGGTAAATAATTTAGATTTTAGTTTATTTTGATCCACGATTTTAGAGAGAATTTTATTTAATTCACTTTAAAGCCTAGTAGCCAGTCATTAACAGATTATGTGCATTGCAGTTTCCTTGTGAGTTCCGTGAGTCGAATAGTGATACGAGCGGAGCCATATCTGCAAGTGCTTCGAGCAGCCATGAACCATTTGATGTTGAACGTTATATGAGTTTCTGTAAAAATATCTCTAGCGCTCAGCAAGGGGCCGTGCCATCTTTTTCCCGTTTTTCCAAATGGATAGGAACTGTGATGAATAAAATAACTTTCAAATATTTCACAACTTCACAATCATTCCCCATTCATTTTGGGGAACTTAAAAACCTAAGACACTTAGATCTATCGCGTTGCATTAATCTGACTGAATTGCCTAGTTCCTTCTCTGAATTATTGCACCTTCAATATCTAGCATTGCAATACTGCATTAATTTGTCCATCCCAAAGGATGTTCTAGGAGACATATCAACACTTGAGTATGTTGATTTCAGAGGTTGTGCTAAATTGATACATTTGCCAGAGGGAATGGCAAAACAAAGGTCTCTAAAGTACCTAAACCTGAAATTTTGCTTCAAATTAGAGGACCTGCCAGACCTTTCAAGTTTTGTAGATCTTAAATTTCTCAACATAGATGGGTGCGTCAAACTGGAAACCCTGAATGATGTTGGTCTGAAATCATTGGAAGAATCTCATTCGAAGAGATCAAAATGGAGATGTGTTAGAAGCCAGATTGTAGAACGTTCTGTCCACTGGAACGATTGAAATTTGGAACGATGGCTTCCAAAATTTTTGTAAGTATCGATCTACTTTCATATATCCAATATATTTCATCATATATATATATATATATATATTTATTGTAAATATGCCTGTGTTGTTCCCGCGGCAAAGGCATAGATCAGTTGATTTGTAATAGTGAATAGTTTGTGATCAAATTAGATTATAGTGGAAGATAAATAGTAGCTAGGCATGTCATACTTTTGAAGCAATGCTATACTTGTGCCGTTGAATGATATTAGTTGAATTTGGGAAAATTGTGCAGACATTGCCCTCTTGTATGTCAACTGCTATCTTTAGAGGAAAAGAGAAATGATCACACGGTGGGTCTGTGAAACTTATCATATCATAATTAAAACTTTGAATCAGGGCAAGCAACTGAAATGGGGTGATTATTCTGTGTAGACTTTTCAACAGAAGGTAATGTGATGTGTGCTGAACCATTTTTACTGTATTACAGTGTTGGGTGTCCCCGCAACAACTGCAGCTAGATCTCCTGTGTGGGTAGACAATCTCCATTTGATTCAGACAAAGAAATATCCATGTGCTTTATTACCTGATATCTTAGTGGTCGTTTATCTGTAAGATCTGAAGGGTGTAGTAGTGGAGGCGGATCAGGCAGAAGATTGTTACATATATTTATGTTCAAAGTGACTAAGGTGACTCAAATTGCTAAAAGATGAAAGCTACCAACACCAGGTTGCTGTATATCACTCTACAGATGTCAGAGGAAATGAGTTGGATGCAGATTGGGACGATGCCACAAGGGATGGATAGTGAGTCGTGACGCTTGCCTTAGATGAGCAGATTTTAGAAGTTGCAAACGGAAAGTTTACCATCATGAACAGCAAGGAAGCTTAGTTCACGGTGTTTTATATGAAAATTGTTTGAAGTTGTTTATTCAATCTGTATAGATGTCCTGTTACTGAAAAGTGGTTGGGTCGTTTATGTTTTTTTTTCAAGGAATTGTCCGGCATTAAAAATGTTTTAATTCACGGGTTTTTATTTGAAAATTGTTTGAAGTTGTTTATTCGATAGGTATTGATGTTTCTTATTAGTGAAAAGTGGTAGGCTCCTTTATTATTGGGTATTAAAAATTGTTTAATATATTTATTAAATTATTTTTTTATATAGTTTGAGTGAGTTTAATGGTTAAGAGCATGCGTTTTTTTAACGAGGTTACAAAATATGTATGCCTTGTAGACTTAGGAGTCAAATCACCCCATAGAGGTGGGTCCCTTGTCCCACAAACAAGGGGGTCTCATACACCAATTTGGTGTCGGAGGTGGGTCCCTTGTCCCACAAACAAGGGAGTTTCATACAGCAATTTGGTGTCTAGCTTGGTCCCTTGTCCCACAAACAAGGGGGTCTCATACACCTATTTGGTGTTGGAGGTGGGTCCCTTGTCCCACAAACAAGTGGGTCTCATACACCAATTTGGTGGGGCTTGGCTGTGACCTTAAAATTGGATAATAATAATAATAATGCATTTACTTATAACTATATGTAATGAATCTATTTATTTTTTCCTATTTAATAGATGTTAAAGAGGAAAGAGGAATTTCTTTATGGACAAGTGACCTCTTTATTAGGCCTGCCCTTGAGATAAAAAATAGATAGACGGCTAGGATTCTAGGAAATCTCACTAGAATCAAAGACAATAAATCTTATTCTATGTTAGAAGAGAGGAAAATTATGGCATATACACATTTCCAAAGTTATTTGTGCATGATCCTTGCTGGTCTAGTTTTTGAGATCTAAGCTTTAACTCCTAGCTTTTTTTTTAACACACAAATGGACAATATACCTACTTCAACCTCTTCAAAGAAAAACAAATCTTGACTAAAGTTAAAAGTAATCTAACACACTCAAGCAAAGTTAGATCAACCAAATAACTTTATCATGCACATTAAATACACTATGCGGGAGGGGGAAATCATATAGATCTACCATAAAGAAAGAGAACAACAACAAAACAATTAAGCAAAAACACCTTATGTTTCAATTTCAAATTGCTCTAGGCTCCTTGACCAAACTCCTTCTTGGTTGTCACAATAGTATCACAACCTTGATAGCAAAAGGTTGGGAAGAAATATAAATTATGGCACCATAATTTAGCACCAAGTTTTCTCTACCCTTTTCTCTTGGCATAACTTTGTTACACATGTGATAACCTATAATAGGATAGAAGGTTCTAATGATTTGAGTGAGATTTCAAACTAATATAAGTTTGTGATCATACATGTGAAGTTTCCAACCCATCATGCATAGCTTTCTTGAAACCATTAATTTTTAAAAGCTAGAGAGGTGGTCATGGGTTAATAGTTATGTAGCCCATAATAGTCATGTGTGCAAAGTACAACAAGGTGCAACCAATCATATTTTCCACTAAGTGGAGGGTGCCACCAACCTCAAAATTGAGTAAACAAGGGAAAGAAAAATGGTGTCTCAACAAGTGAATGGCCTTCAAAAACTGAGTGGGGTGCAAAATAAGACTCTAACACTTGTAGCTTTACAAATCACAATTCTTGAAATTTTGGGATGCATGCAAAAATTGGCCTATAATGATTTTTGTGAGGATAGAAGAGGAAGTGATGACTAAAAGAAGTAATACCAAAAAAGGCATGAGGCAACACAAGGAAGGAGATGAATATTACGAAATTAGTGAGTACTTGCAACCATTTGTCAATCAAAATGAATAGATCATCCCCGAGGTACACATACCCATGCTCATAGTAGAAGTAAAGCATGGTCATTAAGAATACATTATGGATCCGTGTAAGAGTATGCAAGATCATAAACATGAGAGAATGTATGGTGGATCCCTATTATAAGAAAGATACCATAACTACGAGTAAATACAATCAAGATCAATGTCACAACATATATTAGGAAGATAATAAACACCAATGGGATTGCCCAAGTAGTATTTTCAACGCCTAATGATAAAATATAACATAGATTTTGCGGGGCTATGATGCATGAGTGAGGTGCCCCTAAAGCCCCAAGATATTTGTCCCAACCATGATAGTACAATTCTACAACATGTGAAGATATGTGTTAACGTTGAGAATGGTTGAATTATTCTAATTGCAAATCATTAAAGGATATTGTTAACAAACGTGAGGTGACCCACCAAGGATGAATATAAACCCCATGGTACCAAGTACAATTTAATGAATGAAAATAAATGAGATGGTGTTGAACACTAGTTGAATTGACCAAACAAGAATCAATGATGTAAACCCATCATCGCCTAGAAGGAAACCTACCATTAAGGACTAGAAGCTCCAAGGTATTAACTAGTTTTTAGACCCGCTTCCTAGATGATCTGAATTTAAAAACTTGAATGTCTATTAAAAATTTGCAAGTAATTTTATGTCTTATGAGCAATGGATCAAGTTGCAAAAGCACATAAACTTTAGTATTTAAAAAACTCAATTTGCAGAAATAAAACTGAGAAATATGAACCATACACAACAATACAAAAGAACATTTGATAACGGAGTTCATCCCTCTTGGGATACATCTCTGGGTCCAGATTCCAATGTTGGGCCTCTTCAATTATGTGCTCCAATATGTAATTACATCAGTTTACAGTGCTCAAAATGCACAGATAGTGCTACCAATGGATTTAAAATGCTCAAAAGCCCCTATTTAGGGTCTTCTTGAGCTCAAAAAGGTAAAATTTGAGCAAGTTATGCCTCATTGAACAATTTCTGCTATTTGTTCTACAATTCTTCCATTCTATGTTGAGTTGCGTTATATTATTTCCATGTCTACCCCATACGCAGGAAGG
>APFE031081057.1:3846-30722 GCA_000404065.3 Pinus taeda | reverse complement strand
GTCACAAGGGGGGCAACTGTCCTCCCTATCGGGGGGTATGCAGGGGTGGTATCCCCCTTGCATGGGGTCTGAGGCAGTGCCATGGGAAAAAAAATTGGACCCTATATTAGGTGGGTGGACCTACCTATGGTTTTGTGCATGGATTTTGCACATGGTTTTAGGCATGATGGTTTTATGTCCATGCTATTTTGTAGATGTGGTCAAGGGAAGTACGGTTACGTTATAATCCAGGGTTAATGGATTGCGATTTATGGATCCTTCGGCATGTATATATATGTATTGTAACATTGAAAGGAATATAATGAAAAATTAATCTAGTAGTTCCGGTTTTGGGATCCACTGGAAAATATCTGTGTATATATGTTTTATGTTTTATGCTCTCGCCATTGTTTATTTTCTATTTTTAGAATTAGTATGCAAGTAATTCCTGTACAGGGTTAAAACCTACATTTGGTATTGTAGTTATTTTGGCTTCAAGGAGACAACTTTGCTACTAAGGGGTTTTGCTCAAGCCTGTCGTAGACCCTATTTAGTGGGAGATCTTCAAGATCGATTCTTGTGGTGAAAGAAGATGATGAGCAGTGGAAAGATAGAGATTGAGAAATTTAATGGTTAGAGTTTTGAGTTTTTGAAACTCAAGATGGGGGATTTTCTGGTGGATAAATATCAATGGATCACAGTAGATCCGGGTACTAAATAAAAAACAATGTCAGCTGAAGACTGGGCAAAGTTGGATCAGAACACAAAGAGGACAATACAATTATGTGCCTTAGCTTCAGTATTTTTGAATGTCTCAGGGGAAGCTTCGTCGAAGGTTTTGTGGGACAAGTTAGGGAATTTGTAAAAATCTAAATCTATGGTGAATAAACTGTTCCTACGGAAAAAGTTGTATAACCTGAGGATTAAAGATGGAGACTCAGTGGTAGAGCATCTGAATGCATTTAATACTGTGGTAATCTAGTTATTGAAGATAAGTGCATCATTTTATTGTGATCTCTACTAGATTCCTGGGATAGTCTGGTTCTTGCAATAGGTAGCAATTCAACTACCTTACATTTTGATGAAATAGTCTCATCCATGTTGTCGAAGGAGATGAGACGGAAAAATATGGAGGGTTGAAATGGTGATTCCTTGTTTGTACAAGGACGGTCCTAGAAAATAAACAAAAATAAGTCCTTGAGTGGGAAACCTAAATCTAGAGGGACATCTAAATCTCTAGGAAAACCTATAAAGGTGTGTTGGAAATGCGGAAAGGAAGGGTACTTCAAAAGGAACTATAAATCTAAAGCTCCTGAGAAGGTAAAGGGATCTGATGATGGTCCTTCTGCAGAGGTGAAAACCACCTCAGATGAAGGTGGGGATTTGTACTTGGCTCCTTCTTCAAGTACACATGTAGATCATGAGGCATGGTTGATTGACTCGGGAGCAACCTTTCACTTCACTTCCCATAGAGAGTGGTTCTACGAGTATGAGAAATATGATGGTGGTGATGTGTTCGTAGGGGATGATAGGAAGGCTAGAATTGTTGGTCACAAAAAAGTCAAGTTGAAGTTGCAAGGTGGAAGGATTAGAACACTTCCAAGTGTTTTGCATATTCCTACATTGGCCAAAAATCTAAATTTTGTAAGAAAGTTGGATGATGCAGGTGTAAAAATAGTGTTCGAGAAAGATACTTCCAATATGGTTCAGGGAGCACTAGTATTGATGTGGGGAGTTCGGATTGGAACTCTGTACAAGCTTCAAGGTAACACTATTATTGATGGGTGCAACAGTTATGTGGTTCCTCAAAGTGGAGTAGAAAATATAGTGGTCTTTGGAGAAAAGACCATATTATGGCATCAAAGGCTTAGACATATTGGAGAGAAGGGCCTTTGAATGCTTCATGGTAATGGTATGGTAGAAGGTATGGCTAATTTCTCTCTATATTTTGATTTTTGTGAAAATTGTGTATATGGGAAGCAAAATCAAGTGAGTTTCCCCTCTAGTGCTAAGAGGGTGAAACAGATATTAGAGCTTGTGCACAGTGATGTGTTTGGACTTGTGTCGGTTCCATTAGTAGGAAATTGTTTGTACTATGTATCATTTATAGATGACTTCTCAAGGAATACATGGATATATTTCCTCGAGAAGAAATATGAATTCTTTGACAGGTTTAAAGAATTTAAGGCTCCAGTGGAAAACCAAACAAAGAAGAAGATAAAGCTGTTGAGGACAGATAACAGGGAAGAGTTTTGCAAGAAGGAATTTGAAGAGTTCTATAAGAAGTGTGGTATAGCATATCAAAAGACTACTCCATACACACCTCAGAAAAATGGATTTCCAAAAAGAATGAACAAGACATTGATGGAAAAGGAAAGAAGCATGCTTAGTGGTGTCAGGTTAGGACATGAATTCTGGGTAGAGGCGATGGAGACTACATGTTACCTGGTCAACAAATCACCTTCATCAATGTTGAAGGATAAGACTCCACAAGAGGTATGGACATGTAAGAAACATTCTCTTTCACATCTGAGGGTATTTGGATGTGATGCATATGTACATCTTCCAAAGGAGAAAAGAAAAATGTTGGATAGCAAATCTGAAGGGTGCATCTTTATTAGGTATAAGGATGGCTTAAAAGGTTATAAGCTTTGGAACCCAGAAGAAAGGAAGGTTGTGTACAATCAAGATGTGGTATTTAGAGAGCTAAAAGATGTTATTAAGCATGAATTCCTACCAAAGGAACCTGAGAAGATAGAGTTTGAGCTAAAGGAGGAAGAATTCAACTCTACAGTAGAAGAGGAATCAAAAGATGAAGAGCCACATACTCCAGCTGTGAGAAGATCAGTTCAAGAAAGAAGACAACTAGAAAGGTATAGTCCATCTGCTTTCTGTTCAAATTTTTCTTTATCTATTACTGATGATGATCTCAGAACTGTGAGGGAAGCAATTGATTCAAAGGATGGAAAAATCTGGAAAGAGGCCATGGTTGATAAAATGACACCTTTGCACAAAAATGAGGCTTGAGATCTGGTGGAGTTGTTGAGTGGAAGGAAACCCATTAGTAGCAAATGGGTGTTTAAGAATAAGATGAATGTAGAAGGCAAGGTGGAGAAATACAAAGCTCGGTTGGTAGCTAAAGAATATTCCCAGGTGCTGGGAATTGATTTTGGTGATATTTTTTCTCCTGTTGCCAAGGTAGCTTCTATGAGATTAATTTTATTTGTTGTTGCTGCTTTTGATTTTGAGGTAGAGAATATGGATGTGAAGACAACATTTCTTCACGGGGATCTAGAAGAAGATATCTACATGAAGCAACCTGAAGGCTTTCCAGTGAAGGGTAAGAAAGAACATGTATGCAAGTTAAAAAAGTCTCTGTATGGGTTAAAACAATCACCAAGGATGTGGTATCAGAATTTTGATAAATTTACACGGGGAATTGGCTTAAATTAATTGGTGACCATGTTATTTATCTAGTCTTGTATGTGGATGATATGTTGTTGGTTGGAAATGACAAAGAAATTATCCAGGATTTGAAGACCCAATTGTCCTCCCAATTCAACATGAAATATCTTGGTGCTGCAAACTATATTTTGGGCATGCAAATTAAATGAGATCGAGCAAAGAGGAATCTCTAGTCAAACCAAAGGAAGTATGTCGATACAATACTGCAGTGGTTTAATTGTAGGATAGTAAACCAATGAAGGTTCCTATTCTCGTAGGTGTAAATTTATCTACTGAACACTATCCCAAGGCACAAGAAGAGGAAGAGAACACGTCCTGTGTTCCATATGCAAGTGCAGTCGGTAGCCTGATGTATGCGATGGTCTGTACTAGGCCAGATATTGCACATCCATTGGGAGTATTGAGCAGGTTTATGTCAAAACCATGGAAGGAGCATTAGACAGTAGTGACGCGGGTTTTTAGGTATTTGTGTGGCACTAATGATTATGGTTTGTGCTACCAAGGAAGAACAAGATTGGACATCCATGGCTTTGTTGACGCAGACTGGGCTGGAGACTAGATCATAGAAGATCTACAAGTGGTTATATGTTTAACCTATTTGGAGGCATAGTCAGTTAGATGAGTAACAGATAGTCTGTAGTGGCACTTTCAACTATAGAGGCAGAATACATGACATCCACTAATGCAAGCAAGGAAGAAGTTTGGTTGTAGAGATTGTGTTCAAGTATGGGGTTAGTATAAGCAGCTAAAAGGATAGACTGTGACAGCCTAAGTGCAATTTTCTTACCAAAGAACCTTGCTTATCATTCAAATACAAAGCACATTGATGTTCAATATCCCTTTGAGAGGGATATGGTCGAGGACAAAAAGGTGTTGTTGGTAAAGGTGGACACTTTGAATAATATTGCAGATGAATGAGCACTTGGAGGTTCTCTTGGTATAGAGAAATAATGGGCACTGCAAGGCTGGATCAATGACTAAGTCCTCTTGTGCCTCCCTGTGGAAAGAAAACAACAAGTGGGAGAATGTAGGGTTGTGTTATATTATTTCCACGACTACCCCACGTGTGGAGGGGTTACAAGGGGGGTGGTAGCCCCCTTGTATGTTGTGTTGGGTGCTGTCAGGGGGTATGCATGGGGTCCGGGGCAACACCTCAGGAAAATGTTTTTGGACCCTATATTAGGTGGGAGGACCTACGTATGGTTTTGTGCATGGATTTCACACATGGTTTTAGGCATGATGGTTTTATGTCCATGGTATTTTGTAGATCCAATCAAGGGAAATGCAGTTATGTTCTAATCCAGGATTAATGGATTGGGATTTATGGATGCTTTGAAATGTATATATATGTATTTTAACATTGAAAGGAATATAATGAAAATTCAATCTAGTAGTCCTGGTTTTGGGATCTAGGGGAAAATATCTGTGTATATCTACTTTATGTTTTATGCTATCACCATTTTTTATTTTATGTTTTAAGAATTTGTATGCATGTAATTCCTATACGGGGTTAAAACATACATTCTAGATAACCGTTCTACGTTTTTCCGCCTTTCTGCCAACCGTTGAGCGATAATTTTACTTGGTGTCGATGATATTCATGCCAAAAAGGGGGGGAATTGTCACCTCCTTAATCAAGCCAATATCCCTGAAGTGCTGTATATGGTCATATTTAAGCCAGGCGTTCGAGGACTCCTTTTTCCTACAGTGAGTGGTTATATATTTCCATAGGGTTGGGGGTGGGGCTAATTGCTTGCCCCCACCATTGGAGCTCCCGTACTTGTTCATCGATTGTTACGCCATGAGATGACGGGACCAGGGCTAGGTACATGCGCCCTACCCCTCCTACCAAGTCCATTGTTGTGGTCACATTACCATCCATAGAACCTGGGGATGGGGTTAAGTCCTCGCGCCCTTTAACTTTGCTCTCGGTCTGGTCCACTGTGTGGTGCCACTAATAAACTTTAAATAGTAGTGAAGACCATAGCTATTAAGAAACAACTTGTGATCGAACAATAGAGCATGGATTTTGTTCATAGTAGGTCAAGGTGTCAAACCCCACTGAGGCCTTTGGGCCCCTTTGTAAAATGTTTTTCCAACCATGACGCTCCACGTGGCACCTTCTCATTGGGCCACGTGGCTGCCTTTGATTGATCTACTTCACACCCACGAGCCAATAAAATGATGCCAAATATATACTATAGGAATGACACTTGGTGAGCTATGATTGGCCTCCCGTACGCCCAGTTGGCATGTTGAAATCAACAATACAGACTGCCCAGTTACCAGCCGAGTCCTCCCACCTACAAATTTTTTAATTATTGAGGCAAAATTTTAGAACATCATAACTTGAGCATACAATGTCGGTTTGAGGTGATTCAAGTGGAGTTGGATTCGGAACAACGAGAATTATGATATGGCACTAGTTTTGGGTGATTTTGAGCACTTTAATTTTTGAGCATTTTTTGATCCCCTAGATCATTCCTCCCCACTAGAAGCTTTCAGATCACCAAAAGGTTATTTAAAGTCAACAATTAGGTGAGGGTACAAATCCCTCACCCTTCCAATCTCAATCCATTTGGCCTTACTAGGATTATTTCCCTTGAGCCCCACATGAAAGTACTCCACATTGTCCCTACGTGAAGTCCTTATCTTCCTATCAAGAATAATATCTTACTGCAATTATTCTAAGTATTCAAGAGATAAATATTCTATTGTTGGAATCTGAAAATTCTCTCCTTGATATTCAATCAAAGGAGGATCATATAATCTTAAGTTCTCCACATTTACAACAACATAAACTTGCATGTATGGAGGAAAATGTAACCGAAAGGCATTATTACAAATCTTTTCCAATAATTTAAAGGGTCCATATCTGATTGTTTTGAGATTTTTACCTTCTCCTTGGAGCCTTTCCTTGCTGATGTAAAGCCAAACTTTATCTACCACCTGAAAGTTATGTTCAACATGATGCTTATCATGTCTTGCCTTGTATTTGGCTTAACTCTTTTCGAACTGTTCGTGTACCATTTGTTACACCAACTAAACTTGTTCAATGAAGTGCTTAGCCTTATCTATGTCATTGTATCCATATATTACAACATCTTTCCCAAAGATAAAATATAAGGAAGATTTTGGTTAGTATCCCAAACATGCTTCAAATGGAGATGTTTGAGTTGAAGAGAGTCTTGGCTCTATTGTAGGCACGTTGGATGTAATGTGAGTGTTCATCCCAAAGCTTAGGATGTTTTTTGCAGTATCCATGAAGGAGATGTACTATTGTTCTATTAATTACTTTTGTATGGCCATCCATTTATGGATGAAATGTGGTGATTTTCTTCAACTTAGTGTCTAGGAGTTCCCATAAACTTGACCAAAAATTCCCAACAAATCGAGAATCTCAATAAAAAATAATAGAAGTGGGTAACCCAAAATACACCAATACATTTTAGAAGAACATATGTGCAGTCTGTTCAGCTGTAACCTGCTTCTTGTTGTCATTATGTATTTTTGAGGTTGTGGGAGTAAACACATAAGACAACATCAAAACCACTTTGGAAGCTGGGATCTAGCCCTGCCAGCTTCAGAGAGGGATATCTCTGTGTAATTTAGTTTTGTTTTTGGTAAATTTTAGGCTAGTTATGATTGTACTTGTTTGTTTGAATTGAAAGGTCTAGTTGATTTGGGTGTTATAATTCCATTGGGCTATGGAGTCTATAAACTAAAACTGGAGTTTGTTCATCAATTTTTAAAGGAGTTCTCACAGGGCAAGTTAGGTGCAGTAAATGGATCCTTTCAGAGTTTAAATGGGTGATGGAAAAGCATAAATTGTAAGTTTTAGTAGAGAACAAACAAAAATTAAGAATTATTTATCCTGATTTCAGGGGAAAACATTAAAATTAACAACAACCAAAATAACGCATTCTTGATAACAAATCCTATTTACCACAGTTTTTGTTGATTAACTCAGATTTAGAAAAATAGAGGAAAGAAATAACAATGTTTAAAAAGATAAAGACAAGAAACACATCACCGTTCAAGATACTGCATGAATCTTGTAAAAGGTTCCTATATTATTGATGCTCCAGTACTTCAAAATGACAATGTGTAGCAAAAATTACATTCAGAAATCAACAATAATACTTCAAACAATGAAGTATTTATAATAAAAATTGCAATAATGTTTTACAAAAATAGTTGTCAAACCGACAGTGATTTATTAGCCTAATTACAAACTAATATCATCTAATCTTGGCAAAAGAATAGGCCATGTAGGCTATTGAGGAAAGAGGTGGCCCTGTTTGGGTGGGTTTTGTTGTTGAATCATTCAAGACAGAATCCAATGCTGAACTGACAATTGTGCTAGCTACTACAGTGGAAAAAAATTTCACTGCTCCTGAGTTACTGCTTAGTCCAGTAAATCAAGTAACTCTTCCCATCTCTTTTCATCTGGCACTGTTAACTTTGTCACCCCGTAGTAGATTTCATCTACCTCTATATACTTAGCAAAAGTTGGTTTCATGGTAAAAATATGTTTTACCTCATTCTACACATGGAAATCATTTGACATAGTCTCTAGAAATGCTTTTGTTGTCATATTTCCTCTTATCGCGTTGAAATTGGTGCTGCTTTTGGCTACCTCTTTCATTTTCTGGATGTAGTCCTCCTGAGTGATCAACTTGTCATTGATAACATAAATATTAGGGAACCCCTTCTGCATTAAGGTTTCAATCATGTTGGTAAATCTGTTCACGTGTAGCTCCAACGTCTCACACTTTTCCTCCAACTAGTCAATAAGATTTCTTTTGGTCAAGACCTTCTTTACTTCCATAATGGTAGCAGTTATGTCAATGATTCCCACTTCCTCTAGCTGATATCTAGATTTTGAATTTAAGAACCTGATAACATTGATAGCTCCAGTTGGAAATTCTCGCAACTTTTCCCTTCCTTGCATAATGGTCTGAGTGGCCTTCTCTATTAACTCTTTCTATTCAAATATAATTGGAATAGAAGGCCAAATTTCATTCATTGAATCAAGTATGTTCATCTAGATTGGTTCCTTGGCTTGGGCCAAGGTCTAGCCAATAGAAGTATCTCTCTCTACCTGGTGCAACTTTTCCAAAAGTCTCTGATTTTTGTCTAGTTCAACGGTCCCAACAACATCATCTATGGCCTTCTGGAATTCCACAACTTTAAGTTGGCTTTGTAAGGTCTCAATCTCCTTTTATTGCAAGGACAAGTTTTGCAGTGTCTCTGCTACTTGTTCAACACTGGGAGTCTGAGTGGAAGTAGAAGGTGTAGTAGTTGTTCCTGTGGAGGGAAGTTGAGAAAGAGGCACAACATCCAAGGGAACGATGGCCATATTCAAGCTGTCTTCTTTCTCCTTTATCAACTTTTCTAACTTTGCTTCCATCTATCTGATTTGTATGTTTTGATCAATAAGAATTTTCATCATGTTAGCTTTTTGAGCTTCACCTTCTACAATGTACTTGGTCATTGGATCCTTTGCAGCTGGCAGCTTAAGCTGTTTCCTCAAGGCTGCAATGTCCAAGTTTTTCTTATTAATAATTCCTTCAACAGGAATAACATCCTTAGGGTCATACCCTATCTTGATCACCAAGTCTTCCAAAGACTTGATCTGGTTGTCATTGGACAAGGAGGAGACCTTCTCCATCTTCAATTGTGACTGTACATTTTCAAAGGAGACCTACAATTTGGATAAAGGCATGGCAATATTAGTGAGAGTGGAGGATATCATCTCACCAATTTTTTTATGCATCTGCATTTGATCAATGGGATGTATATCCTTTTTTTTGAACTCAAATTTAGTACTCTTGTAGTTAGATGCTGATTTAGGTTGTGAAGTCTGGACCTCAAGGAAGGAAATTTGCATTCTGCCATGTTCAGTATCATATACTGACAGAAGTCTCCTTTGTGAACTAGAAGTATGCTTCCATAATTGGTTGTAGGTGGTGTTATTCAATATCTCATTTCTGAGCTTTATTTCTCTGTACCTATCAAACATTGTTTTCTCCTTCTTTGTCTGGACAGTGCGTGTTTCTAGCTCGATCTCCTTATGGCCTTGTGAAGATGAAGGTCCAGAAGGAGAAGTGGTGAACTTCATGGTTGTTGGTGGAGAATCTATGATAATGATGGCTACCTGGTCTTCCATTTCTTTATCTATTTTTGGATTGTGAGTCACCTTGGCCCTCTTTCTATAACTGATTCTAAGTTCTCTGGCTTCACCCCTGGTTGTAGATGAAGACCCTTCTTCTCTTTGTCTTTTGTTGAATTTCTCATAGGGAACAAGAGTCTGTAAACTAGAAGTGGAAACCAGTTTCTCTTCATCTTCCTGCAGAGTATTTTTTGCCCACTCCAACTGATTTTCATATTGTTCTATCTCAAGCCTAGAAGTATGAATATAAGGAGTATTCTTATTATCAACCCTGGGCTTTAAAATGATACCACAGGGGTCATAATACCATGTGAAGCTCAAATTGAACTTCATCTCATTCAATATCTTATATGCCTCCTCCCCTGTAGTTCTTGTGTTGTAGACAAATGGGCATACCTGTGTTTTAATCCTGAACTGTGCCTTCTTCTTTGCTACTACAAAGTGGATTTCATCTGAGTTTAAGATTTTCCTGATGTATTCTAGTGCAAAGATCCTCAATGGGAGGTACTTCGGGAGCTTGTAGGAGGGCAACTCACATCCATAGACTCTTATCTCTGTATAATTTTGGTGTAGATACCAATCTCCTATATTAGCTTGGTCTGATAGATGCAGTATTCATTTGATCTCCTCAATGGTATTGGGGTTGCACTGCATTGTGGTGAATGTTCATAGTTGGATGAAAAAAGTCTTCTACAAAATTCTTGTTGTTCCTTCATGACCACTGAGGTCCAAAAGATCATTGGTTGTTGGTCACCTGCATCATCCAGTTTCTACAATGCAAAAGTAAACTTGTCTACTTGATAATAGATGAACATGTAAATCAAAACTGAAGTGTAGCTAAACGCCTAATATGTGGGAAACTTGATGAACTTCTCATGGATATTGTCAACCAAGAATTGACTGAACTTGAAAATAGTAGGGGGCTTGCTATTTGTAGAAAATGTGGAAAGGAATTCTAAGATAGGCTCATCCACCCACTAATCAAAATGGTAGCTTAGAATGTGAGAGACGACAGAAGTAATCTACTTGGCGTGGTTAGGGAAAATGGCAGAAGGATAAGGAGGATTTTTCTTGGGAAATTGGGAATTCTTTGGAAGGAAAATATCAAATATCCTAGCTTTGGTGGAAAATTCCAGCTTTTGATAAAGCTGGGTGAGGGCTTCTAGGGAGAAAGGGGCAACATTTTCCACAAAATGGGCCAACATCATTTGGTCAATTGATTTGGCTGTAATGGTGAAAAGGATGTCACCTGTAGGTGCAATTATAGCTCTTTGGGTAGGGACGTAGCAAGCCTGGCATCTCCTAGTGAATTATGGGGCTTGAAATGTCATAGGAAAAATATAGTGGGGAAGGTTTGACTCCTAGAGTCCTATCTCATCCATTTTATCAATGTGTTTTTCCTCTAACCAATAGTACACTTCAAGGAAAACGTAGTCACGGAGTGTTTCAGTGATTCAATAATCTCTTTCTACCAATGGTGTGTGATCCAGGTCTATAGAAGGGGAAGTCAATGGGTTAATGGCCTGGTCCTAGGTCTTAGCTTTAGGAGGCATTGCTAGAATAATTTCTAAGAAAAATGGATAAGAAAAGGAGGCTTACGGGCTCTGAAACAATAGTCCGTTAGGTGAAGAGAACAAAGAGATCGGGGAATGTAGGGATGACGGTGGCGAGGATTCTCTGATAAAGGCTACAACAATAAATTATGAATAACAAAAAGAGAATGAGAAGTGAAATATTGCACTGATAGGCCATGGCTCTTTTAAACATCGAGGTAGAGTTCTATTGGAAATTGCGCGGGGACGTTATTGAATAGTTACCCAGGAAAATTAAATGTGGAACAGGTATCAGGTGGGAATGCATTTAATTGGACCAATAGTCAGGATAGGTGGCAGGTAGCGAGTGGCGAAGGAGGAGTGGTGGGGGTGTGGAAGGAGCGGACGCGGGATGGTGGTTTCCAGAGGGGGAAATGGTATTAGCAAGGGCGGTGCGAAATCACATGGAGGTGCCACGTAGGGAATAAGGCTCGATGGAAGAAACTGCCTTCCAGAACCCCCCCCCCGCACCCTCCCCCAAAATAAAGGAAGAATGTGAAGGGGGGGCCGAAAAGGAATTATGGTCATGGATGAAATGCTGGACTGGATCCTGAAGCATCAATGCGACAAAAATTTAACCACAAATGACAAAATGCTTTGTCCACTAGCACTTAAATAATTTTGTTTCCACACTTAGGATAGGCGAAAAAGGTAAATAAGGAAATTAAATAATTATCCCCGCACACATTTATTCTCCAAACTGAGGATACAGGATTAAAAATAAATCTTTTTTGAAATAGACATTGCATAACATTCAATTTTCTCCTCTTTCCCTATCCCAAACTTAGGATAATATTTATGCATGGTGACATTCAAAGCAACCCACCAAATCTGCGTGCAATTAGCTAAAATTAATATTTTTTATTTTAATCTTTAGGGTGCACTTAGACTAGCAAAGCCATTCTCATTTTCTTTTATTCAGAAATAAAATCTATCTAACCCATCCCTTATTTCTCCTATTGACCCAGATTAAACTGTTGGGTCAATGTCATTTTCTACCTAACTAATGATTTATCCAGATTAAAATATTCGATAAACCTTCATTCTTTATCTAATTTATAGGAATTTAAAGAAGTCTAATCATGATTAAACAATATGATTAAACTAAAGAAATTGATTGTGGCATTTTGAACAAGATGCACATGACTTTATTTTACAGAAATGAAGCAAAACTTTATATGAGTAGTGGCATTTATACTTGCACACTTTCAATTTTATTCTCTTTTTTATTTTCTTTCTTTTCTAGTGGGGTTTAATCTTTTTCTCTTCATTCTTCTTCTTTATACCCTCTTTTCATTTTTTATTCTATTTTTCTTTATTTGGAAATCATTGGCAGATTGACAAGTATTTACAAAATAAGATTCCTGAGACACATCACTCAATTACCTTGAGATCCTATAAATTATAGGACCCTAACACTTCTTACAAGGCATCAAAATACACATTTTTGAAATGATCCTCAACTACATAAAGACAATTATGACCCTTTTTATACATACGTATCCCTCCCACAAAATCCATAGAAATACGTTCCCAAGGATGGGAAGGAACAGGAAGTGGAGTATACAATTCCAACTTTCTATTTTTGGGCATACTAGTAGCACACATAGAACAACCTCTTACATATATTGACACACTTTCATTGATACCAGGCCAATATAATTACCTTTATAATTGTGCCACTATTTTTCCTACCACAAAGTGGCCAGCAATAAGATAAGTATGAACTTCCCTTATAATGGTGACTCTTTCACTCTATGGAATACATAACTTTCCAAGATGATACAACAATTTATCATGAACATGATAATCCAATTCTTCAACATGATTTCCTTGACACAAAGTTGCATAAACATCTTTGAAATCTTCGTCTTTAGCATATTATTCAACATATCTCTCATGGACGATAGAATTATTCTTAAGAATGACAGATGCACTAACAATAGGTCTTGATAACATATCAACAAATTTTTTGTATATACCTTTCTTATACTTGATTACCAAATGGAATAGCTGTAGAAATCCCATCCATATGAAATATCTTGCTTGTTGTAGCTTGGTTTGAAATTGTAAATATTGTAAGGGTTGATGGGCAGTATGAATAATCGTTTCCTTACTCATCAAATGATGCTTCCATTTCTTCATGCTTTGTACCATAGCATACAACTCTTTATCATAAGTTGGATAGTTAATTATGGTATTGGTAAAGGTTTCAAAATGATAACAGATAGGCTTACCATGTTGCATCAAAACTCCTCCCATGGCATAATCACTTGCATCTGTTTGAATCTCAAATGATTGATTAAGATCTGGAATTGCAGGAACTGGTGTCATACTGATTTTTTCTTTTAATGTATCGAAGGATTTCTAGCTGCTTTCCTCTACACTGAAAGACTTGTTTCACACTTGTCAAAGCATGTAGTGGAGCTACAATAGATGAAATGTTAGCAATAAACTTTCTCCAGTATTTGGTTGCTCCCAAAAAGCTCCTAAAATATGTTACATTATTGGGTTTAGGCCAATTCACAATGAATACAACCTTTGAGGGATCAATCTTCAACTCACCCTCTCCAACAATATGACCCAAATAAACTAAATAGGTTTTTCCAAATTCAACTTAGACATATTCAAATACAATTTATCTTTCTTTAAGACATCTAAATCTTGCTTAACATGCTTAAGATGCTCTTCACGAGCCTTACCAAAAATCAGAATATCATCTAAGTAGACTATGAAAAAATCATCAAAGAATGGTCTCAACACATCATTCATAACTCTCATGAATGTTTCAGGTGCCTTACAAAGCCCAAATGGCATAGCTAACCATTCAAACAAATCTTGTTTTGTCTTGAAAGAAGTCTTCCAAATATCACCTTCAATGATCCTGACCTAATGATAACCACTTCTCAACTCCAACTTAGTGAAATAAACAACATCCTTCAATTGATCTAGAAAATCATCAATACGAGGAAGAGGATAGTGATTATTTACTGTGATTTTGTTCAAAGATATAAAATCCACACACATGCACCATGTACCATTCTTCTTTAGAACCAAGATAATAGGAGACCCACAAGGGGATGTACTTGGTTTGATGACCCCTTTGTCAAGCAACTCTTGAATTTTCTTCTTGATCTGTGCATTCTCCAAAACTGACATTCTGTACATCCTAATGTTTGGAAGAGTTACATCCTCATGCAACTAAATTTCATGTCGGTTTCGTCTTTTAGGAGGAAACACTTCATGTTTTTGAAACATCTTGTCATATGTGTTAACAAATTCAACCAAATCATGCTTAATTTTTGCATCACATCCTTGGAAAGCTTCATATTCAACAATATCTTTGGGTTTGATCATCAACAATACAAAATTCTTACTAGAATTCACAAGCCTTTTCATTTGACCCTCACTTACAAGAGACAAGTTCATGTTCTTGTGATGTGCTCTAAGAATATACTCAATTCCATCTTTAAAAACATGATATTTGTTTTCATGATGATAAAACATGGCTCTTCAGTCATATAAGTATAGACTCCCTAAAACAAACCCACATATGTCAGGTGGTGCAACATCAAGCTCTACCTCATCAATAAAGTTTTTAGCGATGGAAAATTTAAGTTTACACTTTCTTTTCACTTGCAATTTGGCATTTTCACATACCCAACCGAAAGGATAAGGTTTAGGATGAGGTATAATTTCCAAGTTTAGTTTCTTGACAATAGCTTCAGAAATAAGATTAACTAGGGATCCACTATCAAACAAAGTATCAACTTTGTTATGTTTTTTAATGACTCTAACATGCAAAAGCTCAATTCTTTATTTATCATTTTTAGGCTCAAAAGGCTTACTAGAAGAACCGGTACTTGGAATAGGAGCTTTACCTTTCATTCCCATGGCCGTGATTTTGGTCTCATCACCTAAAGCAGATCTTAGATCTTGTTGAGTTGTTGCAGTAGTCTTTTGTTTCCCTTTACTGTTAGACTTTTTGGGTCTCAATTCTGGATGTAATTTCCAACAATGGTCTTCATCATGGCCTTCTTTTGAACAATGTTTGCATGTGATTTTTTCTCCCTCTTTCTTGACTGTAGCATTCTTTTTTCCCTTGCCTTTAAACTTCCTCTTTACTTTGTCTCCAAATTTGAATGGCTTCTTGCTAGTCTCTTGATGAAAATTTCCCCTCTTGCTTCTAAATGAGTTTCTTGAACACGCACTTCATCTAGATTGGTGGGATTAAGCATGAGAATTGTATGTTTCAAAAAACTATGTAATCCACCCATGTATTTAAGGAGAGTGTATTGGGAAGACAAATCTACACCCAAGATTAAATTTCTTCTTTTAAATTCTTGTGTATAACTTTGAACACTCTGACCTTTGGCTTGTCTAAAATTTTTTCAATCCATAATTTCTTTTTGTATGTAAGCTAATGGATAAAATTTCCTTCTTCATTCAGTTACTACAAAATAATTCCAAGAAGAGATAATTTTACCACTTTTTTTCAAGTCTTCTTGAGTTCTAGCCTCCCACCAAATGAGAGCTACACTTTCCAATCGAAGTGAAGCAAGTTGGATCGTGGTCTCATCATCCTTAATCCTATGAATCGTACAATAAACTTCAATAAGACAAACTCAATTATCCAACTTTTCAGCATTTACTTCTCCATTGTACATAGGAAATTCAAAGTTGACATCAAGCTTTAACAAAGGAGACTTAGCATGTCCTTTTGAAGACCTTGGAGGAGTATGTGAAGGGGATGAAGTAGAGGAGGATGAAGGTGAAGATGGAGCCGAAGGAGGAGGGAAAGGTGGAGGTAGATGTGGAGGCTTTCTCCCATCTCCTTCTTGAATTTTTGGTTGATTTGAACTCTCTCCATGTAACCTTGTAGTCTTCTCTTCAAATAAAACTTTCACCATTTCAGACATATCATATAAAGCCTTTATGAAATCTCTGTCATCCTTAGACATGATCTCATGTCCTACTTCATGTGCCATACTGGTGAAGTTTAAGGGGTTTGTGTCCTCCTTAAACCAATTTGAGTATTTGGTTCTTCAATCACTTATCTTATTTTTAACTTTAACCTTGTAAGCATAAAAAAGCACTTGAAAATACAATCAAACCTTCAAAACAACCATGCTCTGATACCAAACCAATATGAATTTAAAAACTTGAAGGTCTATTAAAAAATTGCAAGTAATTTTATGTGTTATGAGCAATGGATCAAGTTGCAAAAGCAAATAAAATTTAGTATTTTAAAAAGTCAGTTTTGAGAAATAAAACTGAGAAATATGAACCATACACAATAATACAAAATAGCATTTGATAACGGATTTCACCCCTCCTAGGATACATCTTTGTATCCAGCTTCCAATGTTGGGCCTCTTCAATTATGTTCTCAAATTTGTCATTAAATTAGTTTACAGTGCTCAAAATGAAAAAAATAGTGTTTCCAATGAATTCAAGTTGCTCTAAAAATCCTATCTAGGTTCTTATTGAGCTCAAAAAGGTAAAAAATTGAGTATGTTTTTCCACCTTTCTGCTAACCTCCGAGCGACAATTTCACCTAAATCTAGCGAGATTCACAATGAAAAGGGGGTAAATTGTCACCATCTTAATCATGCCAAGATCCCTTAAGCACTGGATATGGTCATATTGAAGCTAGGTGTCTGGGCATCCAGCTAACCGCCTGCCCCTTCCGCCCCACTCCTTCCATATGTGGTGAGTGGTCATACATGTCCATAGGGTCAGGGGCTGGGGCTAACTTAATACCCTACCATCAGAGCTCCCATACCTATTCGTCGTTGGTTACACCATGAGCCAATGGGACTGGGGATAGGGCCAAGAACCCTACCCCTCTGGCCAAGTCTGTTGTTATGGTCACATGACCCTCCATGGAACCTAGTTCTGGGGTTGAGTCCCCACCCCCTCCAAATTTACTCTGTTGTTGGTTTAGTGCACTATGTATTAATTAGGGCTTAGCGTTAATGCCTAACCCATCTCCCCCATATGCATCACTAATAAACTTTAAATAGTAGTACAACCATAACTATTAAGAACCCCTTTGAAATGCCATGGTAAAGTGCGGATTTTTTTCACAGCGGGTCAAGGGGTTGAATCCCACTGAGGCCTTCGGTCCCCTTTATAATTTTTTTGGCCAAACACGTGGTACCTACTCATTGGGCCATGTGGCAGCCTCTGATTGGGCCAATTCACACCCACGAGCCAATAAAATGATGCCAAATATATCCTATATGAACTGACACTTGGTGAGTTATGATTGGCCTCTTGTACACCCAGTTGGCATGTTGACATCAATAGTACATAATGCCCAGTCAGTAACCCAGTCAGCCTACCTGCAATTCTTTTATCCATTGAGCCAAAAATTCAGAACATCATAACTTGAGAATACGATGCTGGTATGAGGTGATTCAAGTGGCGTTGGATTTAGAATGGTGAGCACTATGATCTAGTGTTGGTTTTAGGTGATTTCAAGCACGTTTATTTTTGAGGATTTTTCTAATCCCCTAAATCACTAGATAAGGAGTTGGAATTGATACGAAGATATTGGTTAGAGGATGGAATTGATGTATCCCCAATAATTCAACACAAAAGATAAACTCAAATATGATGTGAACAGGTAGAGTCACCAAATAAAATTGATATACAAATAGTAAATAGAGAAATTCAATGAGACAATGAGATGGATGTATCAAGCTTACTTCCCTTGACAAGTTTTGCACTTCCTTACATATTCATGTGCATCTTTAAACATCGTTGGCCAATAATATCCTGCATGCAGGATTTTGTGAGCTGTGGTATTTCCTCCAAAATGTCCTCGAGCTAGTCCATCATGTAATTTCTACATGACCTTTTCAGCTTCAGGTTTCTCTAGGCATCTTAACAATACCGAATCATAATTTTTCCTAAACAATACATCATTGACTAGCTCATACTGATTTGATTTCAATCTTAAAGCTCACTTTGTTTTATAATTAAGATGCGTAGGAACATATCCATTTTTTAGATAAAATTTCAAATCAGCATTTTGTGATTGTGTATCATTGAGGCTTACCTCTATCATTTGCACTTCATTACCTTGATCTTCTTCTGGTGGTAACTGGGAAGATCTTGTTAACATCCTGTAAAAACCTTGGCCCCTGAAAATTTTAGCTGGCCGGATTTCTACATCATATTCTTTGAGTGCAGTCACCCAATTAGCTCTTTTCTCCCCTACTCTTTGGATCAATAGTTGTCTTACTGCAGGGTAGGGTACAACTATCTCTGTATGGGTTTTAAGAAGAAAAGGTTTGAAATGTTTCAAATTTTTAAAAACAGCAAATTCTTGTTTCTCGACAGTTGAATAATTTAATTTAGTGCCTTGCAATTTAGAACTAAAAAATGAGATGGGTGCCTCGATATTTTCATTGTTCATCTGTGTCAAAATTGCTACATATGATGTATCAGATGAAAAGTATATAATACAAAAGGTTTGAGAAACTCAGGGGTTGTCAATGAAGGGGCATTAATAATGGATTTTTTAATCAACTCAAATGACTCTTTTTCATCCTTGTTCCATCTGAAAACTATGTTTTTTCTTATCATTGCTTGAAGGGGTAGGACAATTTGTGAAAAATCTGGAACAAATATTTTTACAAAATTTATTTGGCCTAGGAATAATTGCATGGTTTTTTTGTTCTATGGGAGGGGAATATTTTCAATCTCTTAGATTCTATCACGATCAATGTAAATTCCTTTCTTGAATACTATAAACCCAAGGAGTTTTCCTTCTGGTAAAGCAAAATAAGATTTTTTGGGATTTAAGGAAATGCCATATTTATTGCATCTTTCGAAAATGTGCTTCAAGTCACTTAAATGATTGTTCCTATCCTTAGAATAGACTATTATGTCATCCAAGTAAATAGAAATTGATTTATTAATTAGACCTCTCAAGACAATGTGCATAACACGTTGAAATATGGCACCAGCATTAATGAGTCTCAAAGGGATATTCTAGTAGGCACATGTTCCCCACTTGGTCTTGAATGTTGTCTTTAATTTGTCATCTAGATGAAAAATAATTTGATTATATCCGAGAATCCATCTAGAAAAGACATTAATTCGGAACCTTCAACTGATTGCAATATCTATTCCATAGTAGGCAAGAGAAAATTATCTTTTTGACAAGCTTTATTTAGGGTTCTAAAATCAATACAAATCCTAATATCACCTTTGTTTTTCCTTACGGTACCATATTCAATACCCACTTAGAAGTTCTAATAGGGAATATTATTTTGGCCTTCAGAAGCTTGTTCAATTCAGATTGATTTGACTCTCAAGGTTTGGGTGAATTTTGTGAAGCTTCTATTGAACTAGATTTTCATTCGAAGTCATAGGTATGGTATGTTGAATTACAGAGCTATCGTAGGTCTTTAGATCTATGTAATCCCAGGAAAAGACACCTTTTTATGTTTCCAATAACCTAATGAATGATATTCTTTCTTCAGATGAGAGGTCAAAACCTAGGTTGACATTTTGAGGTTTTTCAGTTGACCCTAGGTTTACTACTTCAAATCTCAAAGTAGAACTTTGAGTTTTCGAGTTAGTAATTCTTTTGAACATATCCTTTAGATCATAGAGATCTTCCATCTTAACCAGAGACTTTGGGATTGGCTTTTGATCATGATTATGTTTGATTTCTAGATCATTCTCATGTTCATCTATGATCTGTTCTTCATAAGACCCTTCTGATGTAAGGAAATTAACTATATCTGCATCGTTGTTGAATACTCTCCAATTTGTTACATTGTCGGTAATAGATGGCCTAAATATTAACTCTATTTAAAATATATCTGGACTAAAGTCTTCTAAGGGGATGAGCCTAGATGCCACAACAGTGAGTAGGTCAGCACTTGCGTTTTGCAGTCTAGGGACTAAAGATATGTTAAAAGCAGAAAAATGAGAAGGGAATTTTTGAGCTAACAATTGATAGTGTTTAAGGTGCCCAGAGACACAATGAATTGTATTTCTCAACCGTTTCACAATTATTTCATAATCACCATAGACTTGCAGGTATTTGACATTAAGACATATGGCTTTATATAGTCCTTGGATCAGTGCTTCATATTCAACGATATTATTAGTACACTAGAATTCATGTCTGCAAGCTAGCATGGTTTTCTCTCCTTGCGGATTGATCAAAATGCATCTTGTACCCACGCCATATTTTGATTTAGAACCGTCAAAATAGAGAGTCCAGAATAAAGAGTTATTGGAAACTTTATCTACTAATTTTAGACATTTGGAAGCATCTGTTTGTGGGAAAATTTCGATTTGAGAAACTACGACGTTATCTAAAAAGGGAGACCTCTGATCATTAAAGGATCCTAAAGAGGACTCATTTGAGTAATTTCCAATGATATTATTAGTGAAGGAAATAGGTTCATTCCTTCCCTCAAGGTCGGTGGCTATATATTTCATGAATTTCTCTTGGTCTATCTTGATTTGGTTTGGTTTACCATTGTGTGGAAACCACATGTGAGACCAATCTGTTGCGAAATAATCATGCAACTTTTCAGACCAATCACTACTAAGAATCAAGCCATAAACTTCAGGGATATCAGCCACCAAAATATCAATTATTTGTGAAACTTTTGGATTAGAGGAAAGCCTAATTGAAACTGATGCTATTTCTCCAAGCACCTCTACTTTTGTCCTATCTAACTGAACTATGTGTACTGCAGAATTTTGAGGTGTAATGCTCAATTTGGTACACAATTATTGCCATTATATTTGAGGAGGCTCCTGAATCAACAAGGCAATTGTGAACATTCTTGTTGAAAAATTCATAAGTGAGCATAAATGGAGGAACATGAGAAATAGATATTTTACCAATCATAACTAGATCTGAAGGATCTACTTTGTTTGAGGATGAGGGAGATTTTCCCATATCGTATGTATCTTGAGTAACCACAGCAGATGGCAGGGGAGATACTGGAACTGCTTTCAACTCTCTTAATAGAATCTTCTGTTGTTTCTTGAGTTTAGTGATCTCATGCAACAAAATGTTAGCTCTAGTCTTTTTCATGTCTTCCTCTATATTGTATTCAATTGTATCTGAGATTACCAATGTTTTTGAGGCATTTGGGGAGTTTGGAGGAATAGGATCGGTTTGGCTAGTCTTAGATTTCTTAGCTATTGTTTTCTCCTTTGCAGGAGTATCAACTTTTTGCTTCTTATTTGTGAAAGACATGTCAGGAGAGTTTTAACTTCCTGTAGTCACTAGCATTGCTTGTGCCTCTTCTTCAATTGGGAGGATGAAATCCCATGACCCATTTAGTTCAATTTCTTCTTCTGTTTCAGCTTCCTCTTCGTTTGGTGAATCTTCTTCTGCTTCTTGGTCAGAGTCAGCATTTGAAATGGTGTTTGGGGGTTGTGATGCAGAAGAAGGGTTCCTTTTGAATGATCGAAATGGTTTCTTGGGGGCAGAGGATTCTACGACCTAATTTTTAATTTCGACCATTTCATTAGACATTGTTTTTAAGACTTTCTAAATGTCTTCAATATTGAAAGGGTCCTTTGAAGCTTTATTCTTAGAGTCATCCTTAAATGTTACTTTCTTTGACTTCCCTTCATCTATTTGTGATCTCTCTTCCAAGGCTATGATTCCTCTTTCTAGAGACAGGGCTTCTTTCATGTTTTCTACAAGGGTAGCCTTATTGGATCCATCTACAAAAATCACAATATTAGAAGGAAGAGATGATATATACCATTCTATTTGTACATCTGCAGTAGGTTTAGACGAAGTTGGGATTTTATTTAGCAATTTGTTAAATATGGAGTTGAAATCTTTGATCTTTTCATCTAGATTAGCTTTCAAATTAGAAATATCATTGCTCAAGGATTCTATGGTCCTATCATCACCAAATTTTGTAAAAAATACTTCTTGAAAAGTATCCCAGTCTCTAATTGAACCTGCTGGAAGGGAAAAATACCAAGACCCACCAGATCCTTGGAAGGTATAAGGAAAAAGTCTAATTAAAACACCTTCATGTGCAACCCCATTGAGATTCATGGCTAACATAAAATTATTTAAATGTTCTTTGGTCCAGAGATCATTGTGAGGATTATACCTAGGCGACCATTTTTCTGGGTTTGCTGGGAGTGCATTTGGATTTGCAACTAGGACAACACCAGGATTTGTCCAAGGTTGATTGACCATAAATTGAGTTGGGAACTGAGAAGATGGGAAGGTCAGTCCAGAAGTAGGCATAGATGGTGAAGAACTTACTATTGGGTTAGTACTATTAATTGTAGTACTAATTGGAGAACTGGATAGGTGAGAAGTCGTGGATTGAGTAGAAGTGGATGGGGAAGTGAATGGATGGAAATGTGATGTGACCTCACTAGTATCTGATTCAGATCTTGATGAAGTAAATTTCCTACGTCGTGGAGGGATGGGGAACTTGAAAGGGGTGACCCCAAGTCTTTCACTTTGCAGTCTAGTCAATACAACAATTTTTTGTAATAAGGAGGTAACACTTTCTTCAGACACTTCTGGTTTCTCTCATTTCTCGGCAGAAATATATATATATATATTATATATATATATATATATATATATATATATATATATATATATATATATATATATATATATATTATATATATAATATATATATAATATGTTCCAATTTTGTATCAAAGAATGAACTTTGGAGATTTGGGAGTGTAATTTGGAGAGGGTGGTTTCCTTACTACTTCAGGAGATGAGGGAGATGTTTCTACAACTTCAGACTTCTGATCAAGAGATTCTGAACGAGTTTTAGAAGGCGTAGAAATGGTGGAGGGGTTTTGAATATTATGAATGTTTTTTGAATAATATTTAGGTTTATATGCCATTCACAGATGAAGGCCCTCCTTCTAGCACCAAAATTTTGTGGCCTCAGAATTTTGCTTCCGAAACATGAGGGATAACCACCTGGTTCGGACCTTAAGACATCTCCTTTTTCTTTTAAAGTGGTGGCTCGGACTGGGGATAATGGGACCAGTTTCCCAGTGTGGGTTTTAAGATGAGAGTGGGTGCTTCATGATTGTTTACAATAAAATAATGATAATCTAAATGACCTATTCTATGATGCAATTCCCTAACTAACTTATTCTAATATAAACCTAGATATTCCTATGTGGTATGCGATCTACAAAGATATCTGTTTAACATGTGATAATATAGATTGAACACAACTAAACAGAGATGATAACGTAAAAGATAATTCCTTTGACTAAATAGTTAGTCAAAGAAATTTATAAAATATATCACATATATCATGAGTTATATATGAAAATCACAATTCTAGCTAGGCATCATACAAAAGTGCACTTAACGCTTAACATAAACAATAAATCTCACATATAATTCATGAAAGTAAAGTTTTGCCACTAATTAAGTGTAAACATAATGAATCATACAAGATAATAGTACCATGTGTATGAAGTGCTCCTTATTTGACAAATGACATAGACCAACTTCTTTCTTCAAATCAAATTGTCGCCCAAGAATACAAAAGTGCATCAACAAAGGAAAGTAGTCTGGTATCTAAAAGAAACGATCATGTTCCATAATTTCAACAAAGAATTCACAAACTTACAATAGTGCATTCTTTGAAAATGCTTTTGATAAAATTCTAGACCCTTCTCTAAATGCATGAGAAGGGTATAAATATCAATCTAACTAATATGCAAAAATAGATGATACAAAATTTGAGGAGGTTTCAAACAACCTTCCTCCTAACTAGGTAACTAACTCCAAAATAAACAGAGGCTAAATGAACATAACTAAGAGGATGACTTGCTATCTACCAACTTGTCCTTTAAATCACAAATATCGGTCATCGGTCGAATTTGAGGAGGTGCCCCTATATGTGTCCTAAGTTGTCTTGTGAAGATCACATCAGTGAGAGGTGGCAGCATCCGTTGAGTAGTATGAAGGGAACAGTTGAGAGCCATAATTTGGCTATGTGGATTAACAAGATACTGCCAACAAGACTCCCATCTAGTCGTGGTTAGTTTTTTAATTGCCTCTCCTTGACTCCCCGCCTTTTCTTGCCAGCCTTTATAAAGAGCATTTAAATTGGTCATTTCATTCGTATTTCCTTCTTTAGTGAGATTGGTGGCAAACAAGATGTGGTTTACTACCTTAATGATATTCGTTGATACCCCAACTTCCCTTGCAACTACTAGCTTGGCATGTTTGATTCTCGCATCCCAATCCATGAAGAGAATGTCTTTATGAGTTTCCTCAATCTCAGGTAGATTGGCTTTCCTATCGTCTTTTGTTTCCTTCCATTCGATGAACTCAGAGATTCTGGTGTTTAAATCATTAAACTCCATTCTCTGGTCGATTGCCTTATCTGTTAGCTGGTCACTAGTAGTCAGATAGGGAGTAATGTGTGACATCTTGTGGAATAAATACTCTTGTTGTTTTACTAGAAGGGAATTTAATTCCAGGGCCTCTTTAATAAACTCCTCAGTAGTGGGAAAATCCTTGTATCTTTCCATGGATTGTTGCATTTCTTGAAGTTGCATGTTTTTGGTCGATATATCAGCTTCATGGCTTATTTTCAAGACCTCCATGTCTTGCTGCAATTGTGCGAGTTTCTCAGCCACTTGCCCATTTTTGTTTTCTTTCTCTACCTCTAGCTCTTATTCGAGCTGCGCAATCCTCTCCTCTTTTTCCCTTAGTAAAGTAGAGACTTCAGTGTATGGCGCAGTCTATGGGAAATAAACCCATGACAAAGCCATACATTTGGTATCAGAGCTGTTTTTGGCTTCAAGGGGACGCCTTTGTTACTGAGGGGTTTTTCTCGGGCCTGTGGTAGACCCTGTTCAGTGAGAGATCTGCGAGATTGATTATGTTGGTGAAAGAAGATGGCGAGTAGTGGAAAGATAGAGATCGAGAAATTTAATGGTCAAAGTTTTGAGTTGTGGAAACTCAAGATGGAGGATCTGTTGGTGGATAAAGATCAGCGGATCGCGGTAGATCCAAGTACTAAACCAATGGGAGTGTCCGATGAAGACTGGAAGAAGTTGGATAGGAAGGCAAAGAGAACAATACGATTGTGTGTCTCAGATTTAGTATTGTTGAATGTATCAGGGGAAGCTATGGCGAAGGCTTTGTGGGACAAGTTAGGGACTTTGTACCAATCTAAGTCTCTAGTGAATAAACTATTCCTACAGAAAAAGCTGTATAACCTGAGGATGAAAGTTGGAGACTCGATGACAGAGAATCTGTAGATATTAAAATTTCAGATGAAGCTAAGTGCATCAATTTGTTGTGTTCTCTACTAGATTCTTGGGATAGTGTGGTTATTGCAATAGGTAGCAATGCAACTGCCTTACAGTTTGATGAAATAGTCTCATCCTTGCTGACAGAGGAGATGAGATGGAAAAATATGGAGAGCTAGAATGGTGATGCCTTGTCTATACAAGGAAGGTCCAAGAACAGAAACAAAAATAAGTCATCGAGTGGGAGGTCTAAATCTAGAGGGAGATCTAAATCTCCAAGAAAACCTATAAATGTGGTGTGCTGGAAATGCGGAAAGGAAGGGCACTACAAAAGGGACTATAAATCTAAACATCCTGATAAAGGAAAGGGATCTGATAATGCTCCTTCTGCAGAGGTGAAAACCACCTCAAATGAAGATGGGGATGTGTACTTGGCTTCTTCAAGTACACATGTATATCAAGAGGCATGGTTGATTGACTCAGGTGCATCCTTTCACTTCACTCCCCATAGAGAGTGGTTCTGTGAGTATGAGAAATATTATGGTGGCGATGTCTTCTTAGGGGATGATAGGAAGGATAGAATCGTTGGTCACGAAAAATTAAAGTTGAAGTTCCAAGGTGGAAGAGTTAGAACACTTCCAGGTGTTCTGCATATTCTTGCATTGGCCAGAAATCTTATTCCTGTAAGCAAGTTGGATGATGCAGGTGTAAAAATAGTGTTCGAGAAGGGTACCTGCAAGATGGTTTAGGGAGCACTGGTATTGATGCAGGGAGTTTGGATTGGAACTATTTACAAGCTGCAAGGTAGCACTATTGTTGATGGGTGCAACAATTTTGTGGTTCCTGAAAGTGGAGCAGAAAATATAGTGGTCTCTGGAGAGAAGACCATGTTGTGGCATCAAAGGCTTGGACATATTGGAGAGAAAGGCCTTTGAATACTTCATGATAAAGGTATGGTAGAAGGTATGAGAAAGAGCTCTCTAAATTTTGATTTCTATGAAAATTGTGTATATGGGAAGCAGAATCGGGTGAGTTTCCCCTCTGGTGGTAAGAGGGCGAAACAGATATTAGAGATTGTGCACAGTGATGTGTTTGGACCTGTGAAGGTTCTGTCACTGGGTAAGTCTGTGTACTATGTATCATTTATAGATGACTTCTCAAGGAATACATGGATATATTTCCTTAAGAAGAAATCTGAAGTCTTTGACAGGTTTAAAGAATTTAAGGCTCTGGTGGAAAATCAGACAGAGAAGAAGATAAAGGTGCTGAGGACAGATAATGGTGGAGAATTTTGGAGCAAGGAATTTGAAGAATTCTGTAAGAAGTGTGGTATAGCACGGCAGAAGACTACTCCATATACACCTCAGCAAAATGGAGTCGCAGAAAGAATG
>APFE031081056.1:0-13994 GCA_000404065.3 Pinus taeda | reverse complement strand
CTTTGTGAGGGTTATGATAGAAGACAAAAAGGTGTTGCTGGTAAAGGTGGACACTTTGAAGAATACTGTAGATGCATTAACAAAATCTGTGAGCTCTGAGAAGTTCTCTTGGTGTAGAGGGACAATGGACATTTCAGGGTTGGCAAAATGACTAAGCTCTCTTATGGCCCCCTGTGGAAAGAAAACAACAAGTGGGAGAATGTTGGGTTGTGTTACATTCTTTCCACGTAGTTAACAGGGGGTTTGAAGGGCACCTGTAACCCCATTTTATGGGGTCTGGGGTAGCACCCTAGAAAATTTTGGTTTTGGACCCTATGTTAGGTTGGTCGGACCCACCTATGGTTTTGTGCATGATTTTCGCACATGTTTTTTGGACGCGATGGTTTTTGGTCCATGGTATTGGACGCGATGGTTTTTCGGTCCATGTTATTGGACGCGATGGTTTTCGGTCCATGGTATTGGATGTTTTGGCATGTATAAATATGTATTATAACATTGAAAGGAACATAATGGAAAATCAAGCTGGTGGTCTCGGTTTTGGGATCCAGGGGAAATCTCTGTGTATATGTGTTTTATGCGTTATGATCTCGCATTGTTTATTTTCTGTGTTTTAGAATTTGTATATAGGTAATTTTTGTATGAGATTAAAACCTACAAACAGTACATCTCAAAGAGGTCAAATTCGTAGAGAGTTTCATGGATTTTATGGTGTCTGTCAACCAAAGGGATGTGGTGCAATGGGAGGATAAATCAGAGGATTGACAGGTTCTTCTGGTCCTTTGTCCTTTAGAGGAATATTTGGATAAAGCTAAGGACAAGAGTGGAAATTGGATTTGAGGTTTCAATACACAGAGATGAGTCAAGTTTTGGGGGCAAGAATAGAGGCAATACACTGAAAACAAGTAAGCAGACATTGTCGCTGGCGGGTGAAAACGTCGGAGTTTAGCCCAACAAACCTGTAACAAAGCAATAACAGTAACAATGCATGAATTTAATAACTTGCTAATGAGTGAAAGGGAGGTTTATTATAACAGTGTGGTTTTTCCATTGAACATAGCATGGGTCCATTGGATTAACAGCTAAACCATTTAATGCTTAACGACTTAATTTTGGAGGGAGAATATGTAATTGGTGGAGTTAATAGGAAAATGATGTGGCGAAAGGTGAGTGGCAGGAGTGCAACGGGTAGGAGAGCGATATTGGGAGGCAGAAAAACAATTTTTTTTTTGGGGGGAGGGGGGAAGCGTTTATCAGTTTTTCCCAAGGGGGGTATGAAAAGCTATGGTGTTGACACATAGGGGTGGGCGTGGTTTCAAATACCACCCATTTCGGACCCCCGCCCCCAATGATAAAGTTTGGATGGTGATGGGGGGCCAAAATGCTATGTGGGCAGTTGGATCTTGGGAGATGGACAAAGATGAGGTGAGAGGTGGCGGAGAGTTAGTGTGAGGTGATAGGTTGTTCGGTGGGGTCGGGAAAATAATTTAATGAATGGTGGGGAATATTTGCAATGTATGAGGGGGGTAATAAACCTAGGAATAGGGGATTGATACACCAAAATTGTAGTGTCCCTTATTGGTGAGATAGATTTGATGACACTTAGAGAGGGTGATTTTGAGATAATGATATAATATTATGCATGAGAAACTTATGTACATGTTGATATGATATAGACCTGGTTTTGGTTACCTAGTTGTTGTGTGCTTAGGATAATATCTATGGTTGTGTGTATAAGAAATGATTTTGGCTAAGAACATATTATCAATGTTTTCTCTTTTGGTATCTTAGTTTGGCAATATGTGTATGACATGGATGTTGATTCAAGATTGAGACACATAGATGCATGGATGATCATCGTTATGTGGAAAAAATGGTTAATTATGATTTATGGATGATACATGATTTATATGATTATATATGTTTAATATTGTAATGAACAAGATGTGGCAAGTACATAGTTATTTGCAAACAAGGATGCTCAAATTATAAATGTCCGTGGAAGTCATGATACATGATTTTTATGATTTTATATGCTTAATATTGTATTGAGCAGGATGTGATATGGAACGTGGTTATTTTCAAACAAGGATGTTCAAATTTTAAATGACTGCGGAAGTCATTTCTCTAAAACCAAAATGGTTGTGGAAGTCATCCACAATATTTGGTAAAATGTGAATAACTTAAATTATGAAATATATTTATTCCTTTGTTCTATGAGATTGTGATGTGTGTAGGTCTTGGAACAAGGCCCTAACAACGAAGCATCATATGGGTATGAGCTCACAATCAGTACCTTAAGGTGAAGCATGGAGTTTCAAAGCAGAGTAGATGAGAAGCCATGGAAATTAGGGTGAGGAGTCCTAAATCCATGAAAGATAAAGACTTGGAGACTTGTATCTATAATAAGATGTTTAGGGCATGGAGTCCTGAAAATTTAAAAAGATCAAGGTGTGGAATCTGGGATCCTTAGAGTAGATTAGAGTCCAAAGTCCTCAATCTACTAAGGCATGGAGATGCATGCAATAGGGGTATAGAATCCCTATTCTATGGAAGAAAAATACCACTCACGCGAAGCTCAAGGATGAATTTCCTTAACAAAACCTCTTTTCTAACAATCCTAGAGTGACTTTCTAAAGATAGAAAGTCATGTCTAGCATCTCAAGCATGACTTTCCAAAAATAGTAAATCACCTTACATAAATTGGCAATCAAGTATAGTTGAAGGAAAATCACTTAACTTATCATTAATCAATCATAATCGTTCAATCTCAAATTAATCCTAAATATTATTAATATTAATATTATCTTTTATGAGACTATGATATTATTATTAAAAGAGAATTACAAGTCACCTTCATCTCCTCAATCACTTCACACCTATCTCCTTGATGACTCTCATAGCTCTATGTAAATCTCTCTCTTTTAATAATACATTACACTCTATTTTATGCACTCATAAAATAATGGCATATTCCTCTTCAACTCATTAAAGACATGTCATAAAAGATTCCTCTTACGCTCTCTTTAATGCATAAGTTACACTATCCTTAACTAAGTCATGCATACCTCTCCTTAATGGCATGAGTTACACTCCTCTAGATGGAATACAATGCATGCATATTACTCCTCCTTTATGACAATAATTTGTTGCTCCTCCTATATATGTGTCTCATGTATTCTCACTTAGGGGGATAGAGTTGCACATTGATACTAAGAGTTGGATAGATTTGAAAAATATTATGAGAGTGAGAGACATGGAGAGTAGACAATTGCTTTTGAAACAATTTTGAAATTCATAATCTAAATTACTATGTAGCTCTACTTGGTGGAGTTGACCATGAGTGGTGTTGGGAGGAAGTGAAACTTATCTTCCTCAGCTTGCCTTAGATATCTCTGTACTGCTATATTTTGGTATTTTTTGTGAGCTCTTACAACTTGAGGGTTCCAGGGGGAGAATTTCTCCTTGGATATGCTTGGGAGGAAAACCAGATGGTTCACAATGAGTTGGTAAGGATATTGGAGCAGGAGCACAATCTCATTGGAGCTGGAGCATATTCCCATCTTTTTGGAATTGTATAAATACACTGCCAGGTATGTTCATAAGCATTCTTGAAATTTTAGTTTATTATTAATTTAGAAGTGTTGTAAAACTTTAAAATTCATTGGAAATTGCTACTGTTGAATGTTTATGAGATATTTGTAGATTTATTTATGAGCTAACCAATAATGAATGGAAATTGTAGTTGAGAATGTACATGCAAGAGGATTAAAACAATAATGTGTTGCCAAAGTTTTAATTTCTTTTTATAATGAATTTTTGTCCATTGCAGGTCGTCATGGGTTGACTAAAATTCCATATTATCATAAATTTAATTTTTTTTTTTTTTTTCTCGATGGACAGCTGTAGATGAAGTTTGCACACTAAGTGTTTTAAAAAGTGATAAATGAGATAGTACGAATGTTTATTGTTATTGTTTTAATAAATCACATCTCTGGAATATTCTGTTTCTTTTTCGCTCAACATTAGGGCGTATCTGTGCCATTTAGCCATTTAACCCCTCATTTGATTCCAAAAAAGTACTTTTCTAAACCGAGATAAAAATATGGGTGATTTTAAAGATTGTTGTTGTTAATTATATGCGTCTGTTTTCGATTTTTTGATGAAAAAATAAGATTGTTTAGTCCTGGTTTTAAGATGCCAACATTTGAAGTTTCAATTTCAGAATTTTCTGAGCTAAATAGGTTGAAGAAGAATCTCAAATTCATTGTTTCCAAGTGTTTGGAAAAATGCCTCAATGGTTGTAGATTGCATTCTTGCAAAGTGTTTGTCAAAATGCCTCAATGGCTGTATATTGCACGTTTGCAAAGTGTTTATCAAAAGACATGAATGATTGTAGTTTTTGTGCATATAAATTGTTAGAGTAAAAGTCCTACTTACTGTCATGCAAAGTATTTGTCAAAAGATATGAATGGCTGTAGTTTTTGTGCATATAAATTGTTAGAGTAAAAGTACTACTTACCGTCATGCAAAGTGTTTGTCAAAAGACAAGAATGGCTGCAGTTTTTGTGCATATAAATTGTTAGAGTAAAATTCCTACTTATCGTAGTTTTTATGTACTAGAATTTTATGAATAGACTATTTGATGGATGTAGCTTCTTATGTCTGCAAGTTTTTGGTATGAACATGAAAATTAATTTAATCTGGTGAGAAACCGAAGCCGAAGTATAGATTACTGGGAAGCCAAAAATATGAAGCATTTGCTGCTCCACCGTCAACAAATTCATTGATTTTTAAGACTCCTCATTTAAATTCTAATCCCCAAAGAGTGCCGTAATTGGAATATGTGAATTCTCTTTCCAAATCAAAACAAAGTCCTGTTTCAGGTATTGTCTCAAATCTAGCGAACGTTGGATATGTTCTTATCAATGTGATATATTCTTCTCTTTTCTGTAATCTCAAAGAACTTCTTACATGTGTAGATGCTGCGTGTCAATATATATTAGTATTTAGGATTATTTTGAAAAGATGTTCATGTTTAAAAAGATGCTTTGTTTAAAATATCTGAAACTAGGCTGAAAATTGAGCACTTTGCATGGAGAGATTTTGAATTTAGTCCACCGACTGGATTTTAGTTATTAATAAAAGCAGTGCAATTCAACTCGAGATGGAGAAATATGGAGTATACGACCTTTTGGGTGAGTTTGGTGGATTTTGGTTATTAATAAAAGCAGTGCAATTCAATTCGAGATTAAATGATAGCGACGCTTTGTTTGTGTTCCAATGGCTTTCTTTTGCTTATGCACAGCCTCAGCGTTTGAAGACCCGGGGACAATTAATAACGATCTGTACAACTCTTGGTGGGGTCACAAAGTTCGTGGAGATAGAATTTGTTGATTTTTTTATAGTTTTCTTAACCGATAATTACTTTTAATGATATTCCTTCAGTTGTATTTACATTTATCATTAAACAATTACATAAAAGATCTTCAATAGCAAAACAGTAGTTACATTTATCATTAAACAATTACATAAAAGATCTTCAATAGCAAAACAGTAGAATCATAAAGAGATAGTCAAATAAGATTTTTACCCTGAAAAAACCCATTTGGGAAAACCCAACAACCTTTTTCTGTAGAGAAATTGTTCAACTCAACATAGATACATCTAAGTGAAACAAAAGTCAAACTTACAACCCTGGTCACACAATCAAATTGCCTACCAGACAAGATGATCTGCTGCTCAACAAATTCGACTTTCTTCTCCTCTCAGGAAAGACTCGGTTTTGTTGCCCAGGGAAGCTCATAAACTCTGCCACAAATTCGTTCTTTTATTTTCCTCAGATTTATCTTCTTTTCTGGCCTCATATTTGACTTCTTCTCAGCCTCAGATGGGACTTCTTCTTTGCCTCAGATTTGACTTCTTTTTTACACAATTACACAAAAGATCAGTAAAATAGTAGAATCATAAAGAGACAGCCCAACCAGAACACAAGATTTTTACCCAAAAAAACTCACACTCCAGCAAAACAAAAACACAAGATCTTTACCCTAAGAAAACTCACTCACTGGGAAAAACCCAACGACCTTTTTCCTTAGAGAAATTGTTCAAGCCACCCGAGATACATCTAAGCAAAAGTCAAACTGATTGCCCTGGTCACCTGGTCAAACTGCCTACTGGACAAGACAACCTACCGCTCAACCAATTCAGCCTTCTTTTTCTCTCAGGAAAGACTCGGTTCGTTGTTGTGTGCAAATTTGGAAATTCTTGTCGATGTCATGGAAATGTTGGTTACTTTCTGATGTTGTAGCTGGAGATGCCTTTTAGACATCTATGTCAAATGTAACTAGACAAGAAGCTTGGACAGTGTTTGGAAATTTGCCTGAATATAATGCTGTTTCCTAGAATGCATTGGTCGTTAGATATTTGCTGAATGGGTATCCCAGATATTTGTAAAGGTCTTTCAAGAAATGGCAGAACAGGATGTTGTCTCATGGAATGCAATGATTGTGGGATATGTGTAGAGTTGGAAGCTCTGGCACTTTCTCAGAAATGTAATTGACTGACATGGAGCCATATGTGGACGGATTTTCATGTGTGCTTCTTGCATGTATCAATTTGGTAGCTTCGAGACATGAAAAGCTTGCCACAAATGTATAATTAATATGGATTTCAATCTGATGGTTTTGTGGTTGCTGTCCTTATAACGTGTCTGAAACGCAAGACCATAAATGATGCACACCAGGTCTATAATAGAAGGCCTAGATGAGTTGGGCTGTCATGAATGCAATGATCTTAGGATATGCAATGAATGCATTTGAAAACTAGGATCTCATTCGCTTGAAGAGATATTACATCATACTGGACAATGCTAAATTTGTGTGTACCTTGTCTTCTTGTATCCATGTAAGCTTGATGAAAAGTGGTTCAAAATACTTCCATTGCATGAGTCTAGATTATCACATAGAACCACAACTGGAGCACCATGTGTGCATGACTGATCTTCCTCACCATTCTGGGCACCTGAATCATCTTCTTTAAAGCTGAATGGATCCCCTATGATATAGGTTCTAGAGAGTAAGCCATCGAGGCCCTTCCTATAAACGTGTTGAGGATTAAAGCCATTGCAGTGGATTAAACTTTAAAGGACAAAACTCTCAGAACTGGCAACCCCTTACAGAAGTGGAAGATAAACTAGAGGTCATACATGATGACCTAACAATTGTTATGTTCTGATGCAAGTCTAGAAGAAGATAGAAGCAAATTTCTAGCTTGGGAAGAGGCATTATGGAAAGAAAAAGCTAGGGCAGAGTGGTTGAAACGAGGAGAATAAAACTCTACTTTTTTTCACATGTATGACATCAATGGCCTTGTTGATTCTGTCTTTCTTTAAAGATGTTGTTAAAGTGGGTTTGGATCACTACAAGAAAATCTACAAGAAGCCAGATAAGTTGAATATTCTGAAATTTTCCTATATATCTCTCTTTCAAACAGATTGCTCTTAGATGAGCAAAATGATTCACTCAATGCCCACGTCAGTGAAGAGTATCTTTAAAAGGTATAAAAACTCTTTTCAAGGTGATAAATCTTTAGTCATAGATGGCTGGACCATTGAGCTTTTGGAAGGTTTCTTTAAAGAGATAAGGGAATACTTGTTACTAGTTGTTGAAGAACCAAGATCCATGGGGAATGACTTTCGTTCTTTCAACTCCACCTTCATTGCGAACAACCTCAATATGAATAAGCCCCTTCTCTTTCACGCAAATTGGCCCATCTCATTAACGATTATGTAGTGCCAAAGTAATAGCCTGAAGGCTATCATCTCTGATGAGCAGTTTGGTTTTCTTCCAGGAAGGCAGATTTTTGATATGGTGAGAATTTCCCAAGGTGCTCCACACTATTAAATCAAGGAATACTACCTCCTCCGTCATCAAGTTGAATCTCTCAAATAGATATGATAGAGTGGATTCAATTTTCTTAAGATTGTAATTGATGCTTCACATAGGGTTTGATATCCACTTTGTCAATTGGATAGGTAAGTGCATATTCACAATATCATACGTTGCCTTATAAATGCGTCACCTTATTTTTTTCCAGCCATGGAGAGGATTTAGTCAAGATGCGCCCTGTCACTTTTACTCTTCTTATTAGTGCCAAAGGTTCTCGGTAGAATTTTGAAGAGTCTAAACGAAGAATGACAAATAAAAGTAATTCAAGTGAACAAAGAACTCACTATCACCCATATACTCTTTGTATAGGATATTATGGTTCTTTCCGGGAGACAAAAATGATAGGAAATATTCTTCTTCAATGTTGTATAGCTACATGAATAAAGACCTACCTTTAAAATTCAACCTTAACGTTGCACCAGATTGATGGTCCAACTTCTATTAGAGTTAAGATTTTGTTTCTATTTAAAGTTACAGAATTAGAATTAAGATTTTGCTTCTATTTAAAGTTACAGAATTTGAAGAGACTACAAAGTATTTGGGTTTCACTTGAAGGAAAATAACTACTACAAAGACTGGCTATGGCTATTTTTAAAGACTGAAAAAGGGTCATTTTCTAATATAACAGGTGGATATTCATAAGAGGGAGTCTGACCCTTGTTAAAAGCATGTTTGAGGTCACACCTATTTATCAGACGTCTTATCCTTCAATACCCACAGACATACTAAACAAGATAATGAAAATGTGCTCCAGGTATGTTTGGGCAGGAATGAGAGAATATGGTGGCATACTTTTAGTTAAATGGAAAACACCATTAAGGCCTAAGAAGTAGTGAAGCTGGGGATTCAAAGTTTTCTCTCCATTTTTAGAATCGTTGGCTACAAAGGTAATGCGGAGAGTTCTCTTTATTGAAGTTTTGTGGCAGAGTTTGATGAAGTGGAAATATATTGAACCATCAATCCTGGAGGACTGGATACGATACCCTAGAAAATCGATTTCTGGATGATCTATAGTATGGAAAGAGATACTAAAAGTCTTCTCAATCATTGGTGATCGTCTTTCCTAGCTAATTGGAAACGGACAGAAGGTCCATATTGGAACGAACTGATTCATGGATAGGAGGCCTCCATATGTCAAGCATCTCACAACGTTTGATTGTCCTCTTACATTTCTTAAAATTGGTTTTATTTGGAAGCATTTTATTTCAGGAACAATGAGGATGCAAGCCAGGTAGGACTCAACAAGGATTTGGCACTAGAGTGGAACTGATATGTCTCTGCCCCCTAGTTGCATTATATAAGATTAAGAGATTAACCAAACAGTCTTGTATGGGTTGAAAATGAATAGGAAATGACTACAAGGTTAATCTAAGATACCTTGCAGCTCTTAAAAAAAGGAGGAAAAGGATATTTCAAACTGGCAGCATATTTGAAAGCTTTAGCCCCCCTTAAAATATCATGATTTCTTACGACTTTTTCTCGAAAAAAAAAATAAAATCTTTGATATGGGATATACTACAAAAAAAAGCTGGCAGAGTCCTGGGAGGTGCCCATTATCTATGGAAAATTATGCAAGCATCAACCAAATTTTTGTTCAATGTTATTTTACTGAAGTGGTATGTAGTGCTACAAAATCTATCACTAGTGGCAAAGGGGTACGGTATGAAGACACAGAAGAAACATCAGAAATCTGGTTGGATATCAAGAGGTAAGATCTGAAGCACATCGACGGTCGACCTCTTCCATGTTTTATTTTATGGGTGGTATGGTTAACTAGGAATGAATTCCTATTCCAAGGAGCATGTAAATAACCATACGAAATCTTTTGCAAACCTAAACGAGCCTATCTACTGTTTGAGAAACCAAAGAAGTGAAAAAGTATTGATTTGTTGTAGATCCAAGAATAGAGACATCAAGTATTCATGTGTATGTGAAGGCGCCTCAAAATATCGAGGTTCACCTTTCTGACTTCCACAAAATCAGATTTGAGTGTGTTTTGTGCAGTGGCGCACAATCACCTATGAAGAAATCAAGGTCTTATCTATTTTGATGAAATTATCCTTGGAAGGAGGAATCGGGGTCATCGATATTTATGGATACTATTTACTGGTGGTGGAATGGCTAAGGGGAATTAGAATGCAAAGAAATATAGATGTATTTGATAGTTTTCAACGCATGAAAGAAATCAAATTAAGCTTCACTAAAATCCACATTCGTCACATCTATTGAGAGCACAACCATGATCCAAACAAGCTTGTTGAAAAGATCCAAGCTCTCTCCTTTTAAGACTTTTTAAGATGGGGATTGCTTTCTGAGAGGTTTGAAAAATCTATGTAATGGGTAGTTTTCATTTTTGATGATCTATTTTGGAGTTTTATGGAGGTTTAGTTTTTGAACTCTAAACTGAGCTTATGCACCTTAATGTTTTGTCAAAAAATCATTTGTATTCCTTTTATTTTAAATAATGGAAGGGTTTATGTTATATTTCTTGGAAAAGCATTATAAATATATACAATAGAAATTAGTCATAAAGCTAGAAATCATGGATGGTACATTAAAATATGATAAAATAATATTAGGGGCATCAATTAACATGATAAAAGACACCACAATGATCCATTACATCGACTCTTACGATTCAACTGGCCTTGATGGACCCATAGGACCCATTATGTTGTGATAAGGGAACAACATGCCCTCCCTCCTTAAGAGATTTGTCCTTTAAGCATTGAGATGATTTCAAATAGTAAGAATTCCTCTTATTTTTTCTTAGTGCTTTCCATGCTTAATTATCTATCCATCCATTTGTAACTATTATTGGTGCCAATCCTTGATAATCTAATGCTACTAGGTTGTTTTCTTTTTATTCCATGTATTATCTTCATTTTCCCAATTTGTTGTAGTTTTTAGTTTTATCATATACTTGTTCCTTGGCTTTTGAGTACATGAATTCCATTGGTTCTTCCATTTATTTTCGTTGAACGAGGTTACTGATATGCACTTTCCTGTATTCATTATAGGCATTTCTAGTAATGAGGATATCAATATTGTTCCACCTTTTAAGGTTTTTCTCCATCATGCACAACATTATCATTAATCTTCCTTTCCAGTATAGTACTATGCCCTAGCTTGTGTTCTTGATCTTTGATTGCGGTCCCTTCTGAGATAATACTATCATATTTTGTCTTTAACCATGATCTCTACTTCAAGTTTAAGAAATTTGTGGCAACCTTGTTATATCTTCTATTCCTTCCCCTTTTGAAACTGAATTATTGTACCATCCATCAACTTTGTTTATCCATCTTCAAGTACTTTTTGAATTTTTATTTGTCTTCATCTCTATTGAAGGCTTCATCAAACTTATGACATATTCCCTCTTCAACTCTCTTGCTCATCTCATCAAGTATGAGCTTTGGTTCGTTAACCTCAACAACCTTTGATAATTACTCCCTAGAAGATTATATCTACTAAATAAAAAACATGGATGAGAATTTAACACCTAATAAAATATAATGGCGGAAGCAAAATGATCGCACCAATTTCATACACATGCACACACAATTTTTCCCTTCAAAATCTGTTGTTTCACTAATTTAATTCTACAACATACAAGGGCTCCCTTCTTGGGGTAATGGCCATTTGAGGAAAAATACTAATACAACAAGAACTTGGAATTAATTCAATTGATCAAACCATTTGTACTTCGATTTGCTAGCTGATTTGGACCCATCGCTCACTGCCCCTTGCACTCTTCCTCACACCCTGCACACAAGGATGAATATCCTTCACCTAGTCATTGAGTTCTAACAATCACCGTCTTGTGTTTAAAGATGTTTATTCTCCCTTAGCCTAGCCCATGTACCCGCTGTACATTGTAGTTGTTGTCACCATGCCACTGCACTACATGTACAAACTAGTATGAATTTACAGCCCAAACTTCTCTTCTATCAACCTCCACACATCCTTTGGCTTTTGTGGCTACTATATGGAACTCTGTGGCTATGTATAATAGTGTATGATTCCCCCTACACACTAATGACTTCATGCACATGATCTAATGACTTTTAATATCTCTCTTAGGCATTGTATGACATATGGCCAACCTTGAATGCAATATTTTGCCTCGCTGTGTCTGCCTATGGCTTGATTCGTACAATCTCTGATTCCTGCACGAATGTCTCCTGTACATTAACTTCTGGTTGATTCTTTCTGTGCTTTGTGGCTCAATCTTCTTGTGCAACTCCTACAGATTAGCCTTCAGAGGTTGTGCTTTGATACCATGCTAATTTCTAACCCCAATGATTTGGTTAAATACTTCCCAATAGATCAGATCTATTGACCCAAAAAAAATGTGTAAGATTTTAACATTTAAATAGAATATAACAACTGAAGGGAAATGATTACACCAATCTCATACACGTACAAATAATTTCTTCCCTTCAAAATTTGTTGTTTCATTAATTAAAGTCTATAGCATACAATGGCTTTGTTCCTGGGATAATGGCCCTATGACGAAAAATACATGTGACCCAACAAAATGGGTAACCCCATAGAATAAACTTTTGTCCTCCACTTGATAGCCAACCGGTCAGCCGGACAACCAACAACCCCTGAGAGCCACCATTAGCTGATGATATGCCATATATCTCCCCCACTTGCATTAGTGATGTGTTTCTTACCCATCTAGATTAGCATTTGGGCAAAGGTGGGAAACCACTCACAAGGTATTTTGATCATTTTGCATTTGAGTGCTTATAGTTGTTTGTCTTTGCGAATTTAGTATGGATTATGGGGTGATCTGGATGATTGGCAGACCTTGACTGCATTCTTGATCTCTCACCTTACTTGGGGGTTAATCTTTGATCCTAGTCTGTTGGGACTTCCCTTAAGGACCACTGGGTTATAGGAGGGGCACTACTTGGAAAGGCATGAATGAGATAACATGTTCCATCTTCCCTATGTCACAATTGACACCTTCCATCCTACACTACAAGTCCATATCTCTCCTCCATTCTTTGGGTACAACTTGTCATTGGTTCTTCGGGACTTGGCACTCATATGTTCACACACCTTGACTAGGGCCCAAATTTTTTTCCAGGAGGTTGATGCTACTAAAAGAAACAAAAAGAAATGTTAAAATGCAAAAGATGGCCAGGGATAGAAGAATTAGCGTGTGGGAAAAATCCTAGCATGAACTCTACCTTCCAAATATGTCTATCACCCAATTCTTGAGAACATGTTGCTCCATTTTATCATAAAGGAGCCCTTGCATGTCCCAACCCCAATGAGCAATAAATTGACTCATCTTAAAGGGCTAATAAAATTGCTACTTCATACAAAGCAAGCTCTAACCCTTGAACTATAAGTGGTAATACAAGGGAAAATCAAGAAGTAAAAGGTGCACAAGAGGGGTGGAAAAACCAAGGCTGAAATGGTAACTCATGCATTTACGAATGCTTCCTCCTCACATCTATACACTCAGGACATGAACACCCCCATCATCTAGCACCCTTGACCGTGACACTTGGCAATGAAGTCTCTGTTGCCACATTACTATTCACTAACACCTAATAATTGAGGGGTGGACTCGAGAAATGCTACTTCCCCTTAGGGTTTGGAAGCGCCTAATAGTGTTGACCTTTAGCCACTCCTACCTAGGGAAAAACACCTTTGCAAGTTTAGGGCCCTGATTTTAATAAGGGATCCTTGTTTGAAGTATCAAATTTCCCTTAACATTCAAGTTTGGTTCACTAAGATGCATTATTGATCTTTGTCCCTAATGACTAGTTTCTTTCACTAGAATCCATGTTGTTCTTGTTAGGTGGTTCTGTAGCCCAAGTGTTGGGCACCCACTCCACATGCACCCCGACCCTTTCGAGGAGTACATTGGCACAAATGAGTGAAGCATTGAGAGTCATGAGCCTCCTAGCAACATCATCAATGACACATGTCCCAGAGCACCCCAGTGCCCCAGACATTGGTTGAATTTGACCCAGGTTTGAGGATTCTTAAGGATGACACAACTGGACCCAGGATGCCCCCAGGTTG
>APFE031081047.1:0-11502 GCA_000404065.3 Pinus taeda | reverse complement strand
ATATACCCAGAGAGTACGTGGAAGACAGTCCGTGCGCGGTTCTGTCTAATGCGCTACTACTCGAAGGGGTACCCACAGGGGTTACAAGGGAGTCCAACAGACGTGACCACCTCTTGTATTTCCTGCGTGCATGCCTCCCCAAATCCGCAGGTTTATGTGCTTAACGACAGATCCCGTGGTTTAAATACGCCGGAACACGTCTCTAGCCAAAAAAGTTTTTTGCTAAAATTTGGAGATCCCACCAAGCCCTGGAAAGTGCTCTGACACCACTTGTTATGCCTCTTAACCTACAAAGTAATACCGAACAGAGAATATGCGAAGAAAAGATACCCAGAACACAGAATATGTGAAGAAAATATACCCAGAACAGAGAATAGCAATGATTTTATTACTCAGAGAGAAATGTTCACAGGCCTCTTCGAGGGGGCAACCTCCAATAGAGAAGAGCTCGATTACAAAACAAGATACGATACTCCTCGCAGGGAGTCTCTATCCTTTATATATGACTCATACATGCAATACCACGGGCCAATACCGTGGGTTTTATTAATACCGTCTATCTAATACTACCGCCCATTTACAACTAACTGTGGTCCTGTCATTAATTGCGGGTTAACCACTTACAAATATTAATATGGGCTTTATTGACTCTTGACTATGACGTGATCCCATGACATAAAGAAGGGGGTTAGGGTGGGACCCTAACACAGAACATTAATTCAAAAAGGAGAAAGATTCAGTTGGCTAGCCTTCGCCTTGGAGGAATTGCACTAATGTGGTGGCAAGGCAAGACACAAGCTGATCTAAAAAGACATGGTAAAATTATTTCTATCCAGAATGAATTTGTTTCTGCCATTAAAAAACAATTCTATCCACTAGCTTATATGCAACAAGCAATGATGAGTTGGCAAACTCTTCGCCAATTAAAGGGCCAAAGTGTACAAAGCTATACCCAGGAATTTAGAAAAAGAGCTTTAACTCTAGGAATTTCTCTAGACTCACCTAAAACTTTGTTGAAGTATATAGGTGGTTTATAGCTATTTGAGGCACACCATTCTCATGTTTAATGGACCACTAGCCTAGATGATGTATCAGATCAGGCTACACATCTATGGGCTAGAGGCAAGAATGTGAACCCATAGATTAGGGGATCATCAAAACCATCTGCAAGCAAAAACAAGGAAAAGAAGAAGCATAAATGGAAGGAGAATAAGGAAAACGTTGTACAGAAATACAAACCTTCATGCACTCACTACAAGAAGGATGGACATGATGATGAACACTATTGGTCTTTGCATCTGGAGCTGAAACCCAAGAAGTTCGTTGGTAAGAAGAAGAAAACTGTTGTTTCTATTCAGAAAGACTTGGGGTCAAACTCAGGTGATGAAACAACAGTCATAACCGCAAGTGTAAAAGGTAAAAATTCTAAAGCATCTACAAGTAATTATGCACAATCTATTGATAAAGAAGATAATTTGAGGAAAAGACATGAGCTTTTTCATATTAGAGTTATTTCCAAGCAGCAAAAGATTGATACTTTATTTGATAGTCGTTCACAAGTAAACTTGATTTTTGAAACAATTGTAAAGAAGTTGGGCTGACTAAAAACACCTCACAAGAAGCCATATCCATTACGTTGGGTATGTGATAAAGCAAAGTTACAAGTGACTAGACAATGTAAACTTAGGTTTGCTATTGGGTCAACTTTTGTAGATGAGGTTGAGTTAGATATAGTTCCCTTAGATATATGTGGTATTGTTTTAGGAAGTCCTTACTTGTATGATAGAAAAGCCATTTTCTATAGAACTAAAAATAAGTATCAACTCACAAAAGATGGAATATAATATATTGTAAGAGCTCATTAGCTCAAAAATAAATACACTCTCATAAACTCAGGGCAGATGAAAAGAATTGTAAATTCATGCAAGCAATTTTTGCTAATGGTTGTAAAGGAAAAGAACCCTAATAGGGCCAATGTATTTGAAGGCTATGATGCTAAACATAAATTTGATATAGTTAAAGTTGTTTCAGAATATGATATCCTATTTCAAGAACCTAAAGGTCTGCCACCCAAAAGGGAAATATTACATGATATTCATTTGCAGCAAGATGCTCCATTGCCTAACATCAGAATGTACAGGTTATCCACTTTAGAGAATGCAGAGATCAAGACCAAGCACATCACCATGCGGATCTCCAATCGTGTTGGTGAGAAAGAAAGATGGTTCGTGGCGGATATGCCTTGATTACAGAGCACTAAATAAAATAACGATCAATAATCATTATCCTCTTCTTCGCATTAATGATCTATTAGATCAACTGAAAGAGGCAGTTTACTTTTCCAAGTTTGACTTGTGTAGTGGCTATCATCAAGTCATAGTAGCAGAACAAGATGCATGGAAGACTACTTTCAAAACAAAGCAAGGGTTGTATGAATGGCTCGTTATGCCTTTTGGCTTAACTAATGCTCCTGCCACTTTCATGAGAGTTATGAATGATGTACTCTGACCTTTTATTGACGATTTTGTAATTTTATATTTAGATGACATTCTTGTTTTTTAGTAAAACATGGGAAGAACATTTGAAGCATGTAAAGCGGACTCTAGATGTTTTGAAAAAAGAAAATCTCTATGTGAAATTATCAAAATGTGAATTTGGCAAAACATCTTTAAATTATTTGGGTCATATTGTAGGGGATGGTGAATTGAAGATAGATCCCTCTAAGGTTGAAGTCATTGTGAATTTTCCTAAACCCAAATCTGCTACAGAAGTTAGGAGTTTCCTAGGAGCAGCACAATATTGGAGAAAGTTTATTGCTAACTTTTCCTTGATTGCGGCTCCCTTACATGCTTTAACAGGATTGAACACAGTGTTTCAGTGGGGAGGCAAATAGCAGAAAGCCTTTGACACCTTGAAGGAAAAAATTAGTACAACACCAGTACTAGCATTGCCAAATCTTCAAAGACCACTTGATATTGAAACAAATGCCAGTGAATATGCCATGGGAGCAGTGTTGATGCAACACGACAAACCCATATGTTATCATTCTAAGACATTTACTTCTGCAGTAGTTAATTATCCCACATATGATAAAGAATTGTATGCATTAGTACAGAGTGTGAAAAAGTGGAAACATTATCTAGTGGGAAAAGAAACAATTATACATATAGATCATCAACCACTTCAATATTTGCACTCACAAACTAAATTGCAGCAATCAAGACACTATAGGTGGATGGATTTTCTATAGCAATTTCATCTTATCATCAGATATAAGAAGGGCATACAAGATAAGGTTGCAGATATGTTATCCAGACTAATCATAAATGCATCTACTATACTTAAGGATAACTCAGTATTTCATGAAAGCTACATTGAACAATATGCTCAAGATGTAGATTTTAAAGATGTATATGCAACTTTAAGTCATGGCAAACAAATAGAAGAATTGGATTATCATATTAAGGACCAATTCTTATATCATTTGGGAAAGTTATGCATTCCTCAAACTAAAAGAGTTAACATAATCCGAGAAGCACATACTTCTCTAACATCAGGTCATTTTGGTGTAAGTAAAACAGTTGCACAATTGCAAAGGCTCTGTTATTGGCCAAGAATGCATGAAACAGTTTCTAGATATATTAAAGGGTGTATCATGTGTGCTACAAGCAAGCCTAGTAATAGAAAATTAGGCTTGTACACTCCACTTCCAGTTCCTTCTCGCCCTTGGGAAAGTGTTTCCATGGACTTTATTGGGGGATTGCCAAGATCTAAAAACGTCATGATTATTTATATGTTATTGTGGATAGGTTCAACAAAATGTGTATTTTAATACCTTGTAACAAGCAGATTACAGCTGAACAAACACCGAAGTTGTTCTTTCAGCATGTATGGGTTCATTTTGGGTTAACCACTTCCATTGTATCTGATCGAGATTCCCTATTTTTTGGGAAGTTTTGGTCAAGTCTATGGGAGTTGATGGACACCAGATTGAAGAAGAGCACAACATTTCATCCACAAACAGATGGTCAAACAGAGGTGCTCAACAGGACAATGATCTAGTTGCTCAGGGGCTATTGCAGCAAGCATCCCAAGCTTTTGGATGAACATTTGTCTTATGTGCAACATGCTTACAACTATGCCAAAAACTCTTCTACTCAGAGATCCCCTTTTGAGACTTGTTTTGTTTTTACACCAAGGTCTCCCTTGGATTTTGTCTTTAGTAAAGACATAGTAGTTGATGGACACAGTGATGTGGACAAAGAAACCAAGTTCAAGTAACATATCTAAGAAATTCACCAAGAAGTGCAGGAACAGCTAGAAAGAAGCCAGGCCAAGTACAAGGCAAGGCATGACAAACATCAAATTGAGCATAGCTTCCAAGTTGGCGATCAAGTCTGGCTATAGATCAGCAAAGACAAAATGCAAGGTGAAGGAAAGAAGTTGAAGCCAATAAGGTATGCGCCTTTCAAGATACTTGAGAAAATTGGTGAAAATGTTTTTTGCCTTGATTTTCCAGCTTATATGCATATATATTTAGTCATTAATGCAGAGAACTTGAGACGATATGAAACTTCATTGATTGAAGATCCCGAAGAGCAAAGTCAGTTGCCTTCTATTGATGATCTGTTGCTTGAATATCTCAATGAGTTGCAGGAAGATACAGTTTTGGATAGGAAGGTGAGAACTACGTGCGAAGGGTATGTTGAGTACCTAAGAATTGGACTCAAAGGTTCAAAACCAAGCAGTGCAAGATGGATAGAGATTAGACAAGTGAGGAAGTTCTATCCTCACTTGATCGATGCTTAAAAACTAACTTTTGGTGGTCCAAAAGTTTTTTTAGTGGGAACGCGTGATCCAAAATGGATCCAAAAAACCCTCTAAGTCTTAAAAAATCAAAACTATCGCAAAAGGAAAACTTTCACAAAATGGCAAAAAACAATATCGAGAGAGAAAAACATGAAGAAACAACAGAAAACAGGCCTAATGGAGGTCAAAGGAATGACGCACAGGAGTCATCGGATCTGGCCGATCAACGGTCCAGATCTTATCGGCATATCACAATCGACGAAGGTTATCGAAGGCTACTATATGAAATATGCGATAGCGATCAGCACGGGTCAACAAGGACAGTCGATCAAGTGTGGAGATCAATAGCCCAGGTTAACTCACAATATCGCAATCGGCAGATTACAAAGGAGCGCTTACAAATGGTCCGGGGTCTATGCGATATGTGATTGCGATCAATTGCATCGCAATATCACGTCAAAATAATACAATGGAGCGGGGCCAATATAAATATGACCCACAATAGCCGGACCTGATGGGGTTATAGATGATATGTAACATATTTTGAGATCCGGAATTTTTTTTTGTGTATTTCACATTTTTGCCAAATAAACAAAATACAAAGGGAATGCGCCTAATGCAATGAATCCGGACCTGAAAGGGTTTATAAATGCAAATGTATATTATTTGAAGTCTGCTATGAAGCCATTCGACAATAATTTTAGTGTTTTAATGTATTTTTAGAAATACAAAGGAAATGCGAATTGGGCAATATAACGGACCCGAAAGGGTTTTTATACGCGGAGAGATGTCTTTTGAGTTTCAAAATGAGCATGATTTCGGGCGAGCCGTAGGCGGTAAGTGGTATTGGCCAGGCTCTGCCTGAGCCCATACACTGGCTGCCACGTGGCTAGGTGCTAGAGAGAGAAAACCACCCTTTTCAGGCGGGTAACCTCCAGGCTCATAAGCCACCCGAAATGAATAGCAACTGTTGGATCAACAACCATATAGATCAACGGTGGACATTCGATAGCGATGTAAAGGCGGACCCAATGGAGTTATAAGGCAGAATTAATAATATTTTAAATCTAATAGAAGGCGTTTGGGTGGTTTTCCTGTGTTTTTTTGTATTTCTTTGTGTAAACAGAGAACGACTATTTTGGGGATTTTAATTGTGCTGATGGTCCCTTCCGTTTCATAACAGGTGGCCACCATACCTGAAGACATTATACCATGATTGGTTAACACTCAGAGGTGATTTGAATGGACAGAGGCCAGAAGCCAGAGAGCCAGAAAGGGAAAATGAACAAATCAGTGCTGATTAGCTTGAAAGCCATAGAATGAAAGAGACAGAGCAAGCAGTGCTGACACAGAGAGAGGACAGAGACAGAAAGCGAGAGGGAGAGTAAATTTACTTAGTAAGACTTGAGGGATTCAAACAAACCCCTATTTTTTGTTCCCGTTGTGTTGAGACTCAATTTGAGCTCACATTTTGTAAAACTCTGCTCTTGAAGACATAACAGAAAGGTCACCACTGAAGGTTGGACCAGGAGACATAGCCCAGGAGTTTTGGGTGAACTCCATATTAAACTTGTTGTGTTCTATTATGTTTCTTTAACTGCTTCACTATCTATATTATTCACAATCGTATCGATTTGTTGCACTAAATAATATAGGCAAATCCATGCACATGATTCTATAATACCTTAATATTAGTCTAAGGTCTTATTTTCAGATCAAATTGAGAGTATTTTATTTTGATCTAAGAACCTATAGAATAGTTTTGAAGTAGTTTTTTTTTTATATCCTGGCTACAACATTTTTGTAGTATAACATTTCATTGTTTCCATTTAAAATAAAAGTGTATACTTTTTAATAATCCCAAGATATGTTAGAAAAAAATATACAGATATGTTAATCTTGGTTGATACCAATAAATTCTAGGCTTGATAGAGCTTTATAATGGGTAGCTTCATTATAAGATCAATTTTATAAATTATATCAAATTTTTAAATATTTAAAGTGGAATTTTTTTATTGTATTTGGGGAATTAATTAAGTTAGCTCACTAATGATCACACTAGATTATGCGGATTAGTATAGAAGGCATAGTCTAGCTTGCATGGTTAGCTAAAGAATTTGTGGGCCAATTTGAATAGTTAAGTTTTTTAAGCTTTATGTAGGAAATCTTGGGTTCAATCACTTGGGGTGGTTCCTTTTGTTGTGTGTCTTAGTCAATGTCCCTATCAAATTAGCATTGACATGTTTATATTGGATTTGCACTAGGTATAATTTGTGAAATATCATTGGGTGCCACTACAAAGTTTATATTGGATACCCTTTGAAAAATATGGTGAAGTGCTTGTTTATATTGGATAAGATTTATACAATGTGGAGAATTGCTTTTTTATATTGGATAAGATTTATACAATATGGAGAAGTGCTTGTTTATATTGAATAAAATTTATACAATATGGAGAAGTGCTTGAGACATATTTACTTTAGGTACTATTTGTGAAATATTAGGTTCCATTACCATGTTTATATTGAATACATTTGCAAAATATGGAGAAGTGGTTGAGATGTATTTACATTATGTACTATTTATGAAATATTACTCAGTATCATTTATGAAATGATAAATTATGCTTAAATACTTGAAATGAAATATTATTGGTCCACATAATGTTTGAAAATGTTTGAGAAATTTTCTCATAAAAAAATAAGAAAAAATACAAACAAATTTATTACATAACACATCTAGCTATGAAATATTCAACTTTGAAAAACAACTCTTTTACAAGTCTAAATTTTCTAATTATGTGAAAATATTGTAATCTAAATAATTTTATTAACTTACTAAAAATTGAAAAAGTAAATTGTTTCCTAAAATTCTCTTGTTTTATAAAACAAAACCACTTCATATAGATATACAAAATAACAAAACCATTTCATATATATGCAAAATAACAAAACTTCTATATATGCAAATAAGTGAAACATAATTTTTATTTTAATATTTATAATAAAATATAAATTATTATTATTCTAAAATAGTAAAAATAATAAAAAAGTTTTTCATCTCAAGTAGGATATTAAATTTTGATAAAGCTCTAACTTTAAGGTTATATGAGATTTTGATAGAGCTCTAATATTTTTGGAGATCACATGACCCTTCTCTATTAATTTTAATAATGACTAGATGAAAGAATAGGTCCCTAAAATAACTTTTTATCATAAAATATGACTTGAAAATTAACATGAAATTATTTTTGATTAAATAAGAAATAATCTCTTTTTGAATTTAAGAAAAGAGGTTAACCTGATCCAAAAATGTGAATAGAATTAAAAAATTACACTTTTAGAAAACAATAGTAAATTATTTAAACTAAACAACTAACCATATATATATATATCATAATCAACGCTCCCACACCATCAAATTATTACTGCTTATTACTGCTATGGAGGGCAGGGCACGACACAATGTTGTTTATATAAAGGAGGAACATTACTATTGTTTTGAAAGGTCCTAGAATCCCCTTTATAGGGAAGGAGTTTGGATTTTACACTATTTTAATGCAAATTAGATTTCACTACTAAATACTATATCTATATATATATATCCCTTACTTCCACAGTTAGGCATCAAATTATTATTGTAATACTATATATATATATCCCTTACTTCCACATTTAGGCATCAAATTATTATTGTTTTGGAGGGCGTGCCGCAATGTTGTTAGTATAGAGGAAGTTTGGGTTGCGGGGACTATTTCAACGCAAATTAAATTCCTAATTACTTCACCAAAATCCTTTCACTGCATGTGTATGTACGTCGACATGTGGCTGTTTTACTCAACCTAAATTCTTCGTCTATGTGCATGGACAAGTGAATTTAATTATTTTAAAACAATTTGAGTTGTAAAATTGTTTTAAAATATATAAATTAAGAGGTTGGACAAAGAGACATAGCCTAGTAGTTTTGGGTGAACTTTATATTAAATTTGTTGTGTTATGTGTGTTTGTCTAATATGTTTCTTTAATTGCTTCACTATTTATATTATTCACAATCTTATCAATTCGTTGCACTAAATAATATAGGCAAATCCATGCACATGATTTGTAATACCTTAATATTAGTCTAAGATCTCATTTTCAGATAAAATTGAGAGTATTTTATTTTGTTCTAAGAACCTATAGAATAGTTTTGAAGTAAGTTTTTTTTTTTTTTTATATCCTGGCTACAACATTTTTGTAGTATAACATTTCATTGTTTCCATTTAAAATAAAAGCGTATACTTATTAATAATCCCAAGATATGTTAGAAAAAAATATACAGATATGTTAATTTTGGTTGATACCAATAAATTCTAGGCTTGATAGAGCTTTATAATGGGTAGCTTCATTATAAGATCAATTTTATAAATTCTATCAAAATTTTAAATATTTAAAGTGGAATTTTTTTATTGTATTTGGGGAAATTAATTAAGCTAGTTCAATAATGGTCACACTAGATTATGTGGATTACTATAGAAGGCATAGTCTAGCTTGCATGGTTGGATGGTTAGCTAAAGAATGTGTGGGCCAGTTTGAATATTTAAGTTTTTAAAGCTTTATGTAGGAGATCTTGGGTTCAATCACTTGGGGTGGTTCCTTTTGTTGTGTGTCTCAGTCAATGTCCCTATCAAATTAGCATTGACATGTTTATATTGGATTTGCACTAAGTATTATTTGTGAAATATCGTTGGGTGCCAATACCAAGTTTATATTGGATACCCTTTGAAAAATATGGTGAAGTGCTTGTTTATATTAGATAAGATTTATAAAATATGGAGAAGTGCTTGTTTATATTGAATAAAGTTTATACGATATGGAGAAATGCTTGTTTATATTGAATAAAGTTTATACGATATGGAGAAGTGCTTAAGACATATTTGCATTAAGTACTATTTGTGAAATATTAGGTTCTATTAGCAAATTTATATTCAATACATTTCCAACATATAGAAAAATGGTTGAGATGTATTTACATTATGTACTATTTCATAAATAGTAATGTACTACTATGTACTTATTTATGAAATAGTACTATTTATAAATTAAGAGGGCATCCAATTTTTATGGCACATGAAAAAAAATAAAATTTTTGAAAAGTTGCGCTGCTGCACAAACTTTAATGGACGATAGCACAAACTTTAGTAAACTCAAATATTAAACACATCAACAGATAGGGTATAAGTTACGCTGTGGAGATTGCTAGGGTATAAGTTACGCTGTCGAGATTGCTGGATTCACTAAATTGAGCATTATACCAGTGCCCTGTACAGATATAAAGTTTTGATTTATAATTCTTTTTAATAGTTTCCAAGGATATTGTCCCACCAGTGTGATGCTGAACGAAACAATTTTAACTTATATCTGATTCGAATACTTTCATAAATTATTTAACACTATTATTATATATTATACGTGAATTATTTAACAATATTATCATATATTATATGTAACTTGTTAGGTTGATGAGTGTCATACTCTTCACTTTTTTAAAGAAACACGGCCACTTGCGGATTTCCGTGATTTTCAAAAAATACTGGCGTTTGTATGGTTGAATATGAAGAGATTTTTGGGTTTAACAATACTTAAAAATATGGAATTGTTAATGGTCTCCCATAATTCTTTATCACATGGTTGTTCATACATAAGAGTGTGTCGGCGAATTGTTAATCACATAATTGTTTATCACATGGTCGATGTGGTGGCTGTTAAAGAGTGTCTCCGTTTCATGAGGGAGCGAATCACTACGTTGAAGGTCCACTGGTGGAAGCCCATCGTATTCCATACGCCACCCTCTTCTCCTCCTTTGCTATTATTCTAATTTACCTAATGAGATGTGGTGGCTGTTAAAGAGTGTCTCCGTTTCATGAGGGAGCGAATGACTACGTTGAAGGTCCACTGGTGGAAACCCATCGTATTCCATACGCCACCCTCTTCTCCTCCTTTGCTATTATTCTAATTTACCTAATTCATTAGGTGGAAGGTTTATTGAAAGTCTACCCTATTCAAATGTTTAATTGAGGAGAAGCTATTCTCATCCTATCGTATTCAAATGTTTAAGGAAGGAGAAGTTATTCTATAGTTCAATATGATCTGTGTAAGTATGTCCTTGCTCAAAGTTAAATTTTAGCTAATGTCTAATAACATAAAAATAAAAAATTAGAAATCTAAATAATATTTATGTGTCTTTCCAATAAATAATAATAATGAAAATACAAAAAAATAATATTGGCTTGAAACAAAAATGAAAATAACCCTATAAATAAAAAAAAACTACAATATAATTGGCTCATGTGTTTAAATAAAAATTACAATACAATTATCCCATGCATTTAATAGTTCTTTTATCATATGCGTTGAATTTGAATGGATCATAGATTTAGCTGCGACAATTTTTTTTACTACATTAAAATTTCAAATTAGTTAAAATTTTAAACACCTTTACTCTTTACTAAAGTAACTTCTCTTTCTTAAATCAAAGTAAGAAGGTTAATTCAACACAAAGAATCCAAAATCTTGCTCTAAAATCTTTTAATATTTCTTTTAATTAATTATTTGTAAAATGAAGCTTTAAAAGGAAAACCATATCCTATGCATATATTAAAATCTCTATACACATAAATATTTCCACGTAAAAGTTGTAATATTCCAAAATATT